>PVHX01002296.1:0-132040 GCA_004024805.1 Geosciurus inauris
GGTTTGTCTCTGTGTCTTCTATTCTATACCATTGGTCTACATGTCTATTTTGATGCCAGTACCATGCCGTTTTTGTTACTATAGCTTTGTAGTATAATCTGAAGTCAGGTAATGTGATGCCTCCTGCTTTACTCTTCTTGCTAAGGATTGCTTTGGCTATTCTAGGTTTCTTATTCTTCCAAATGAATTTCATGATTCTTTTAGGTGATGCTGAGGACCACACTTTAGAATCACTCTATTGTGTCAAGAACACAGTATTTAAGTGACAAACAAATAATAGAGGAGAAAATAATAAATAATCCAAAATCTATGTACAAGGAGAATTGCTATCTATGATTGGTTATGACCAAAGGTGGGACTGGCAGTCACCTCAGTTCAGTATGGCTGTATGGCTCAAATGGTCAGCCAGATGTTGAACGTTATTCCAAAGAAATATATTTTTGCTTTTAAATAAAACTGTGCACCTCTGATTACTGAAATTCTAGAGAGCTAGGGTAACCCCAGAAAAAGCACCGTGAAGGGAAGCTAGGTTGCTGGAAAGCAAGAGTTCCACTGAAGAGAAGCCTACCTAATAAGGCCAAAGGAAAGGTGGAAGTTTATTTTGTTTTTGTTTTTGTTTTCTATTTGAGAATGGTAGAGGCTAAGAAGTGGGATGATCAAAATCTCTAATATTAGGAATAGTACAGATAAACTGACAATCCAATTCTGAAATCCTATAGTGTTGGAAGTGTTTAAAACTTGACTTTATGGCTGGGCATGGCGGCTCACACTTGTAATCTCAGTGGCTCAGGAGGCTGAGGCAGGAGAATCACAAGTTCAAAGCCAGCTTCAGCAACTTAGCGAGACCCTATCTTAAAAAAAAAAAGTCTAGAAACCTACCTCAGTGGTTAAGCACCTCAGGGTTCAATCCCTGGTACCAGGAAAAAACAAAAACTTGACCTTAGGAAAGTGTATGAAGAAAGTACTACTTCATTCAATGGGTATAATTGGTAGTACGCATAAGCTCATGCAGTGATGTAAGAATTATGGAGATAATAAAAATATACTTGTCAAATAGATAAATGATAAAAACAATTAAAATGGAAAGAAGAGTTAGCTTAGAGCACTAAAGTGAGAACTCCTCATCATATTTCCCCTAGTGCCGCCTTTGGCAAAGGAATATAGTAAATATTCCTTGAGTATTGCTTTATGACATAGTTCCAACCCTTAAGACTGTGTGAACAATCTGAGAACTTTAGATTTCATGGGGTCCACCTCACTTTCAAACAGGGCCTGTGATACCAGTTTAGGACCAGTAACTGCAAATAATCAAAGTTAATGAATAATAATAACCCCATTCAACTATTCATTTATGCTCCTGCATCAATAGAGCCCTGCCTGGGCATGGTAGTTTAGGCAGCCTGATAACTTTGCAAGTTTTGGAACACTTCTGTCACCCAGGGCTGAGACATGAACAGATAAGACATAGCATAAGATATAGTAAAGGAAAAAGTGAGAGAGACATGGGCTTCTCTGGATCAAGCCATTGGCCTGCGTATGCTATGCCCTATACTGTTTATTATGTAACTACACTAAATTAAAGGACTACATTACTATCCAAATTCAACATAGTACAGATCTGCATAACACAGACCAATGGGAAAGGTCATTGTTATGGACATTTTTTAATTTGATATATTCCCTTAAAAATTCAAATATTTAGATTTCTTAAAAAGTTATAAGATGTGGTTTGGTCTTTCATTCACATAATGCAAATTCTACATAAAACACAAAATAGGGCTGGGGATGTGGCTCAGTGGTCGAGTGCCCCTGAGTTCAATCTCCAGTACCAAAAATAAATAAATAAGTAAATAAATAATAGGCTGCAACCCAGTAACAACACAATCCTCAGTTTTTTTCTGTCTTATTCTAGTCTGATGCCCTCCCTTACTTTACCTGCCTCACCTTTTACACTAGAAATTCCAGGTGCACAAAGTAAAACACAAATCCCTGCTTTTGCTTGGACTTTCATGATTTGACAGATGTACCTCTGCTGACATTGCCCTAGTCTCAAGACAAGCAAAAGTCTAAGAAGTCATTAGATTTAAATTACTTTGGGAAATATCCTTGAAGTCAAAACCCATATGGGTCAAGTATACATTTCTCATGTTCATGTCAATGAAAATGATTGTCTTCTTTGAAAAGTCAATTGTACTTATTTTAAGACCCAGAAAGAGAAGGTAATAATCTGCCAGTAATGAAGCAGTGGTTATGGGTGAGGACTGTTTACATCTTCAAGACTGCTGTACCATTTTTCTGTTTTTAGATTTGCTGGATTTCACCTGAAACAACATAGGTATAATGCAGCCACTTCTGACTGTAGGTATAACAAGTTCCAGGTTTTCTGTGATCTCAAGAGATCTGGATTCAATGTTGATCTTATTGAGAATTCATTTTCTTCACATTTTATGATGATCCAGGGTGTGCTTACCCTCATTTTCCATTCACTGTGAGAAAAGGGAAATCATCTGCTTTCATTTCTTACTTCTTATTCATTTCTAGCTATTTTTGCTTACATGGGTTTTTTTTGTTGTTGTTGGGGGGGGGGTGGTTAAGGAAGATTTGTACCAAAAATGAAGTCTTCTTGATTCAATGTGTCTAGTTATCAAGATTCTTTAGAGCTAATGATGTCTGAGGAATCCAGCAATGCCAACACAAATCAACATTTGAGCACTAAATTCCCAGTGCTAGAGCTGTTTGATCTGGCCACACTGACCAACTCATCTATTTTATCAAAGAGGACTGCCAGTTTTTGTTGAACCAATATTTGTGTTTCCATCGAGCCATGTCTGTTTAGAGTTCATCCTTCATCCTTCTTCTAGAGATAAATGACAAGGCCTTGTCCTTTTTTGTGGTCATGGGGAATGGCTTTTCCTCATCCTAATATTCCAAAGCAGGAATGAGATCGGAGTTATTTTTTTCCCATCAAACCAGAAGCTTTGCTTATATTGAATTGGCTCTCAGCCACACATATGAAGTCTCATGAGTCAATCCTTAATTCAGTCTTTTCAATTCATAGATCAGGACATGAAATACCCTTCTACGTTGGACATACCTTACTTCGGACTACGTACATGAGAAATCCATCTTGGTGGCTTGTTCAGCATTTATTTAATCTTGTCATGTAAAAAGAAATCCAGAGTAAGGCTGGTGCAATGGCTGTGAAAGGCCATTGTTGTAGATCCAGTTCCTTTGGGAAACAGACTGTACCATTGAGACAGCCTCCAGGAAGTTTATTAGAAAGAGCTCTTGGGATCACCACCTGTGGGTAAAGGCAAAGGAGAAGGATTGGGTAAGAGGAAGGTGTTGGGGGGTAGTGGTCTGATCGCCAGGTGTTAGCCAATCATGTGGGGAGCTGTGAAGACGACACTTCAGAGTCTGTTTTTGGGCCAGAGGACAGGCCTTTATATCTCCTCAACCAATGATGTGGTCTGCCCACCGGGAAGGGGGCATGGCTTTGGCTGGCATGTCTGTCTCTAGGTGAGAACAGTTCCCTGGGAGGGCTGTAGCTAAGGGACTTCAGCTATCAACAATCCCAGTGATAGGGATCAAAGACTTCAGTCATGAAGAGTATTGGGTGGTCAAGCACAGATCCAACCATAGCTAACAACATTCCGGACCCCTCCAACATTTCTGATTGGCTATTCTTAGCACGTGACTTTCACGCTCATGGTTGCTTCATAAGCTCAAGGTGACTTCTACTCCCTGCCTACTTCTGCTCTCTGGACAGAAAGAAAAGAACCAAGAATGAGGAGGTAGCACCTGTATCAAGAAAGCAAGGAAGACTCAGAAATGTTCAGAAATCTTCTACTTAAGGACTCACCGGCCAGAACTTGTCACAGCTGCTCCAGCTACAAAAGATGCTGGGAAATATGTATTTTAGCAAGACATGTGGCTGCCTTGACCCAGATCAAGAAGAGAATGGGTGTGACATTAGCAACTAGCAGTTTTCCCAAACCATTTCATTTTCAGAGTTAACTCCTTTTGGCAAGGAATTGGTAACTATATAAATCTCAAGGATTTGTCCTACCCTGTTCCCAGGAGTCATTTTTCTATCTTAATGTTGTGCTACTCCCTGGGTCACTGAAGTTTAGATGTCATTTTCTAATAGTCACATTTATCTCACAATCACAATTCTGAAACTTCTTCCTGGTTATTCATCACCTCTCTTTTGTCTTTTCTCTCTCACACACATGTACATACACAGACAGGCATGATGTCACTCTTCCTGGGCTATTGACAGTGATGATAATAAACAATGATTATTAGGTCCTTGTCAAAGGAGAAGGGAGGCCATTTTCAAAAGGACCACACAAAGGACCACACAGAGAACCGAAGGGTAATAAATGCAAGGCAGGGGATCTTACTGAAATAAAATTGACCAGGAGTATAGTTGCCAGATTTAGCAAATCAAAATAGAGGATGCTAGTTAAAATTGAATTTCAGATAAACAACACATAATTTTAGCATAACCCAAATATACTTGTGTACACTGCATAGGCCACAATGATATTAAAATTTATTCTTTGTTCACCTGAATTTCATATGTAACTAGTTGTCCTGTATTACAATTGACCACTCTAGCTGGGAGAAATAGTGTTCATATCACCACAGAATTAGATATGGCCATTGTGTCCCTTTCTACAGCTATTGAATTCAGCCATTGGAACTTTCCACAACCCTCTAGTCTGAGAACAGCTGTCCAATATTTTTGTAGACTCATCAATCAATGCAACTAAAGTTGAAGACATTTTTATAGTAAATTACATTTTTAATATTTCCTGGAGCACAGACCCCTCCGCCCCCAGGGTACACAGAGAGGTTTCAAGTAGCTCTCTGAATCACTGAAATTGTGTGGAAATTTTTATGTGTATGGACTTAGGTATATTTTTCTGTAGAGAGGCCTATAGATTTCATTCCATTGTAAAAAGAAGTGATGATCTGAAAATATTTATTTCCAGGCAAAGGATACTGAGAGGCTACCAGACAGCCTATTCATCTGTCTTGGTTTTTTTTTATGTGGGAACAGAGGTAGAAATATTAGCAGTGAAACAAATGCTTTGGTATTCTTGTAAGAAAATCTGGAGCAAATATGAGACAAAATTCTTTTATTTACCAGTCCAAAATCAATTATAGAGCTAGACATTACTCAGAAGTGGTTTTCAACAAAGCCTCTTAATCATAGAAACTATCCACATTGTTTTCCCAGCACCTCTGTGGGTGAAGTTTCTCTCCTTTAGCTGCTGAGCTGTTTCAAAGGGTGGAAATTAGAAACCAACCTCCTTCCCCCACCACTGTCTTTGAAGAGGCAGATTAAGAGGTTGGTCTGGGGTCAAGTCCTGTAGACATGACCTTGTCACTTCTTTTTTCCCTTAAGTTCATTCATGTTGCTTGAAAGTGAAGATCTCCAATTAAGATGCTTTGCTTCTCATTTGGGGTTCTGATCCCTAACAGAAAATGCTACAAAGTAGCAAGCATAGAAACAGTCTCATGATTAATGTAAGAAAACGGAATACCCCAAACTTTATGCTCCCTTTAGTTCCCAGCACAAGGGAATGGTCTAACCTTTGAAGCATGGTGGTCTCCTAACAAGTTGCCTGAATTCGTGTACTTGTAAATGACACACTCATATAGCAATGAATGGATGATGTGTCAGAAGAGCAGGCTGAAGACAGCTTGGTAAGAGGCTAACATCAACCTTCCCTCTTCCAGATGCAACCCTCTCTTCTGGGAACATGGAATGTACAATCCCCCATTTCTCTTCAACCCTTAGAAGGGAGGAACGGACTTTGAATTTTTATCCTACTCCTGAGGGATTTTTATCTTTAATTTTGAGTATTCTGATGAGTTGATTTTTTTCAATTGTTTGTTTGTTTGCAGTGCTGTGGATGGAAGCCAGGGCCTTGCACAGGCTAGGCAAGCACACTACCACTGAGCTGCATCCCCGGTCCTCTGATGAATTGATTTGGGAAGGAGAAAGAGAAGATAGATTCTAAGATTTGAGTCAGGGTTTCATTATGTTGTCCAGGCTGGACTTGAACTTGTGGGCTCAAGTGATCCTCCCACCTCAGCCTCCTGAGTCGCTAGAACTCTAGGCATGCCTGGCCAAGATCCTAGATCCAACTTAAAAATATAGACTATCAGGATCACTAAACCAGAAATGGAAGATAGATCAGATTTCTAGAAGGCAGTTTTTTTTTTTATGTTAAGACACACAAAAAAGGATCAGTTGAGTAAATGACATAATGAGTATAGGGTAGGGGGAGAAATGAGCATTTCAAGCATAAAACCATATATGGGAGTCATAGCCCAAAGGTGAGAGGCACCTTGGCATATTTGAGAAGGATCAGGTAGGGTTTATAAACCACCCTTTAGCATGGGCAGGATCCTATCCTCCACCCCACTCTGGGCTTGGGTTACATGACTTAGGGCACCTGTGCTTTGGAGGGTTTTTCTAGAGATTTTCTGAGGCCCTTTCTGGTATTTTGCTTCAACTGGGTGTGGCAATAATTTAGACTGGGACCTGTATAGACTGTGTCTCCCCTTCAGCATGCCTTTTAATCTTCTACTCCATATGTAAGGTCTGACAGATGGTCTAGATGCTCCAGGAATCATACAGTGGGGGTGTCTTGGGGCTCCAGGACCAGGCTCTGGTTCCTGGATGGCCATCTGACAAGCAGATGGATAATGATGGCAGGGGTGGTGTCTCTTGTGTGGATCATGTGCGACTGGACTGCAGGAAAGTGATGCAGGCTGATGTTTATGACTCTGTATGGATCGGGCCCCATTAAAAAAAAATTGCCCAGTGCCTATATATCCTATGGATGGCTTTGCTTGGGAATTTTGGACTTTATTGTAAGGGTTAGAGGAAAGTGTAAACTACATTACCCAAAAAGATCATTTTGTCTAAATCTCTTTAATTCAATTTAAAAAAATCTTTGTATTGTAGTAAAATGTAAATAACACAAAATGTACCATTTCAGCTATTTTTAAGTGCACAGGTCAGCCACGTCAACCTTATCATACAACCGTTAAATTTCTCATCCAGTATAGGAAGAAACTAAAGCCCAGAGAAGCCAACTGACTTGTCAAAGTCTTAAGTCCTTAGTGAAGGAATTGTGCATGGTGCCATCAGGGCTGTTCCACCTTTCCAATTCACTCATTTGCAGGAGAAGGAAGCAGTCCTGGAAGGCAATGTGACCTTGGCCTAGTCAGGAGTAGGGTTCGTGAGATCTGGCGCTCTCTCTTGGGTCAGTGCTCAGCTTTCTCTACCTCACTGCTTCAAGCTGCCCTCTCTCCCTCTCTCCCTCACCATCTCCCTTCCCCAGTTTTTTTTTTTTTTTTCATCATAAATTCTAGGTCTCCTTGCACCAAAATGTGAGTTTTGCTCAGCCAATTATCACCTAAAAATGATTTTCTAAATTTGTGTTTGGGGAGGGGTGTCAAGTCTATTGGCAGCAATATGTCTTCACACCAGACTTCAATAGTTTGTCAGTTATGGATTAAAGTAACTACTTGCCACCATATTCCATCACTGCTGAAGTTCTTAATGCATTGTTTTTGGCTTTAAATCAAGCTTAAGGAATCTGTAGAGTACTTTAGTTGATTTCCAACGCATTATGTACATTAGGATTAGTGTGTTTATATATATGACCATTTAAGAGAATCCAACACATAGTAGGTGATTAATAAATATTTGTTGAATGAACAAATGTAGGTATTATTCACTGAATTATTTTGTGTTAAAAAATTAAGGAATCATTTATGTGTAGTAAAACTTGCTCTTTTAGATGAACAGTTCTTGTATATATCAGTTATCTCCTCTCCCAAATTCTCCTTTGCACATTTGTAGTCAAGTCCTTCCTCTACCCTCAGCTCCCGGCAACCTCTAATTTAGTTTCCATCCTCATAGGTTTGCTTTTGCAAGAATGTTCTATAAACAGAATCATGTGGCCTTTTGAGTCTGTTTTATTTCATTTAGCACGATGTTTTTGAGGTTCTTCTATGTCGATGCATTTATCAGTATAGGTTAAACATAGCTAATCCAAATACCCCAATTCCAATACATGGTCTGTATTGGAACTGGCAAAGTCATTAGAATTAAGGCAAGGGGTGAGGCTAACCTCCTGAGAGCAAAGCAAGAGATATAATCCAAAGCATAAACAGAGATACTGAGCAATGTTGGATCTATGGGTCTGGATCCTTGTTCTGGCTCTGCTTTGGACATTGGTAGGTGTATTAGACAGGGTTTTCCCAAAAGACAGAACCACATAGGATGGGGGCGGGCAAGGGAGGGGAGGAGAGAGAAAGAAAGAGAGAGAGATGACTTAGGGGAATTGATTCACAGGATTATAAAGGCTGATAAGTTCCACAACAGAAGCCACTGACATCACTCTAATCTGAAGCCACAGGCCTGAGGAATCCAAGGGCTTGTGACCTAAGTCCCGGAGTTCAAAGGCAAAGGGGCCTGGAACTGATGTCCAAGACAGAAGAACTTGTCTTTCCTCTGCCTTTTTATTCCATCCAGGGCCCCGGTCGACTGGATGGTGCCTACCCACCTTACTGACAGATCTTTCTCACTCAGTCCAACAATTCACACACCAATCTCCTCTGAAAATCCCTTATCGACATACACAGAAATAATGCTTCACAAGCTTTCCAGGGATTCCTTAATCCAGTCAAGTTGATGCCAAAGATTAACTATCACCATGGTGTTTGTCCTTTTTCTGGCCAACTAATGTTCCATTTTTCCAACTTTCTTTCAGCTATAGCAGTCACATGATCTTGGCTCCACCAATCAAATGCAGTGCAGAAGATTGGTTTATAAAAGAACAAGAGGAAATAATTTTCTGGAGGGTGTACAAGTGAGGGAAGGAAGACCTCACCATGGCTTGGCATTGCCAATTCCATTTCTGAGGTCTATGATCAGTAGCAACACTAGAAGAGGAATCATCTGCTGCAGTTGAAGAAGAAAATGTTACCTTTTGAGTTAAAAGAGCTGGTAACTGAAGCATCTCTTACTGTTTTCTCATCTGTAAAATGTATCAAAATTCCCAATGTTTCTATGGGTAGCTGTTAAAGGATTTTTTGTTTTGTTTTGTGTTTTTTCCCTGAGGATCCATCAAAGAAATTGTACTCCAGTTTCAGGAATTGTTAGGCTTCCCTGATATATGCATTTTTATCTTGCAGATGTTATAAATCATGTAATTTGATGGTGTTTCTATTCTTTTATTAGTTCCTAGAGAGATTAGAGCCACATGTCTGGCCCAATTTTAGAAGGTGAATAGACCTTAAGACATGTGGTGTTTTTGCATTTCAGATTTATGCATCCTTTCTTCTTTTTTTAAAAAGCCCCCCATTCCAGGCTTTTTCACTTTAAAAGGTTTATATGGTAAATTTAAAAAAATAGAACATTAGCAGAGCATAGTGGGGCATGCCTGTAATCCCAGCACTTTCGGAGGCTGAGACAGGAAAATCTCAAGTTCAAAGCTAGCTAGCCTCAGCAATGGTGAGGCTCTAAGCAACTCGGTGAGACCCTGTCTCTACATAAAACAGAAAATAGGGCTGGGGATGTGGCTCAGTGGTTGAGTATCCCTGAGTTCCATTCCTGGTACCAAAAAAAAAAAGAACATTAGTCCACCACCCAAATAACTATAGAATATATGTAATTGTTTGGAAAATTCAAATTGGACAGAAAGGTACAAAATAAAAATGAAAGTTTTCCACCTCTCCTAAAGTCTGTTTTCCCAAAGAGGAGCACATTTCTTTCAAAAGAAAAAAAAAATGCATGTGGGAGCATGTACTTAAAATCACATTTATTGAAATTTGCAAAAAAGAGACCATATTCTACAAAATTTTATTCACCTTGTTTTTCTTTCCCACCTAATATATCTCAAAGATTCTTTGGTTTAAGCATACATAGACTTTCATCTCATTAGTGCATCAAAAATTCACTTCGTGAATGATGGGCCCTTTACTTTCTCTCCTTTTTCATCATTGCAAACATATTACAATAAATATTCCTAAACCTATGTCTTGGTAAAATATTGCAAGTGAATTCCTAGCAGTGAAATTGCTAGACAAATTGGTACAAGATTTCGTAGCTATTGCCAAGTTGCCCTCCAGGAAACTGGCACCAATTTTGCCTCCTACATGTGTTGTATCGGCATTACCATTTCCACGTATTAGCATCAGTAGGTACCATTGAACTTTTACATGTTCACCAGTGGGGAGGAATAGTACCTCACTCTTGTTTTGATTTTCACCTATTTACAATTTCAGAGTTTATGAAAAAAAATCTTTGGACCAAATATATTTTTGGTACTCATTTCAAAACACTTTGGATTAATGTAGATTATAAAAGTTTCGATCAATTGTATTTATTTAAAACACTTAAAAGCAAAAACTATCCTGCCTCCACATTTGAAATACCTGGAGTGCTTTTTAAAAGTACCTTTACCTGGGCCTCATCCCAGACCAATTAAGTCAGAATCTCTGGGGGTAGGGATTGGCCTGGATATTTTTATAAAGCTCCTCAGGTGATTCACAAATGCAGCCAAGATTGAAAACCACTGCTCTCAATGCATTATAATGGATGCTACAAATAGTACATGTAAGAGGTTGAAGGCTGCCATCCTGAAGGGTACCAGTGGAATGTATAAAAGTGCAACATTTTCCAAGCTGCATTTTTTTTTTCTTCCAACGAGGGTCTGACATATTCATGATGGTGATATGGCAGCCCCTTTGCTCAGCCACCATCCTCCTCTTCCACTCCGCTGTATACCAATCTGTGCAGCCAGCATTTCAATGAGAAATGACAAACTCCTGCTTTACAAATTAATAATTGATCTGACCAAACCAAAGACAGCCACTAGCAGAATGATGATTAATCTTTTTATGATCAAAGGTGTAAGAGTCCTTCCTGTTGAGCTGTGACTGTAATTGGCTCATCCTTCAGTGGAGAAAGAGAAAGATTATCATAAAGAAGGAAAGCCACTGACACCCTGTGTGAAGGGAGCCCTTTAAAGTTTGCCTGTCATTCCTCAGCTTCCCTGGTTCCTGCGACAAGTGTGTCACAAGCTGTCTTTTAATTCGTTGGAGCAAAACCATGATGGATTTTCCTGCCAACTCAGCAAATACCTAGTAGGAGAAAATCTAGCTGGGAAATGATCCAGTTTATTAATTCAATTTGAATTTTCCATGATAGCAGAAGAGGATCAGATAAAGTAACCATGATAACTTCCTTTTTTTAAAAATACTTTTTTAGTTGTAGATGGACACAGTATCTTTATTTTACTTATTTTTATGTGGTGCTGAGGATCAAACCCAGTGCCTCATACATGTGAGGCAAGCACTCTACCGCTGAGCCACAATCCCAACCCCTCATGATACTTCTAGGATCTCTAAATGCATTTTCATTTTTACAATTTTTCTTATTTTTCACATTAAGTGGGCAAACAATTATTGCATGTATGAATAGGTAATAACAAATCCTACTGTTATAATTATATAGCATCAATAAAAATGAATAAATTAGCAAACATTTCCAGTTTTAAAAATTGATACATAACAGTTGTATATATTTGGGGTGTACAGTGTGATAATTTGACACTTGTATATAATGAAGAATGATCAAATCAGGGTACAGTTTATTTCCCTCTCCTTAAACATTTATTACTATCATTTATTTGTTTGGGGAAACTTCAAACTCCTCTCTTCTAGTTCTTTATAAAATATACAATAAATTGTTGTGAACTGTAGTCACTTCACTGTGCAATAGAAGATTGCATTTGTGTTGAAGATGAAAAACAGGTAATGAGTGGGAAAATAATTTTAATTCTATAATTCCATTGCTCTTGATTTCCTGATTCATACAAATAATCTCATTTCTCTCCCATTCTCAAGTGGATTACATTTTTAAACAAACGTTGTTAATAGGAAAGAATAAAACAGAAGTCATGTTAAAATACATGGAAGAACTAAAAAGAAAAGTCATGGCTAATTAAAAAGTCAAATTAATAATATAATTTTTGAAGGAGAATATTTGGAAGTTTGGTTTCTACCTTTAATCAAATATATTATGGTGTCATTTAGGTACAATAAACTGCACATACTTGAAGTGTACAATTTGATGAGTTTTTATGACTGTGCATATTTCTGAACTCACCATGATCAAGACGTCACTCTCCTAAGTTTCCTCAGGCACATCTACAGTCCCTCCTTTGCTTTTGGCCCCTAGGTAACTTCTGACCTGCCTCTGTCTGGCTTAATAAGTATTTTCTTTTTATATGAATGGAATCATACAGCATATATCCTGTCTGAAGCTTCTTTTGCTCAACATGATGTCTGTGAAATCTATCCAGCTTGTGGCATATATTGGTGCTCCAGTCTTTTTTCCCCCCGCCCCTCTATATTTATTTATTTGGTATTGGGGATTGAACCCTGGGGCCCTTTACCATGGATCTGCATTTCCAGCCCTTTTTATTTTTGTGTATTTTGAGACAATATCCCCCTAAGTTGCTGAGGCTGGCTTTGAACTTGTGATCCTCTTGGCTCAGCCTCCAGAGCCTCTGAGATGACAGGCATGCACCACCATGCCCAGTCTGTGATGGATTAATTTTTCTAGAGGTTACTCCCATGATCATTGTCAGGTTGAAGAATGTTCAGTGAACACAGTGATGCAGCAGTCCCACTACTGGGTAAATATCCAAAGAATACGAAATGAGTAGGTCGAGGAGGTATCTGCACATGGTGCTCATGGTGGCACTATTCACAGTAGCCTAGATGGGGAGCCAACCTAAGTGTTGATGAATGGATGGAGAAATACAGTACGTGTACACAGTGGAAGACCATTCAGCCTTGAGAAAGAAGGGAATTCTGTCATTTGTCACAACATAGATGGACCTAGAGGAAATTATGTTAAGTGAAATGAGGCAGGCACAGAAAAACAAGTGGGAAATCCAAGAAAGGTGAACTCACAGAAGCAGAGAGTAGAATGGTGTTTACCAGGGACTGGGAGGCTGCCGGGGAAGTTGGGGAGATGTTGGCCTAAGGGTATACTATTTCCGTTGGACAGGAGGATTAAGTCCAAGAGATCTATTGTGTGATGATAGTAACAGTGTATTTCAGTATTCTTGAAAATAGTGAGTAGATTTTAATAGTTCTTACCATAAAAAATTATGTGAGGCATTACCCATATTAATGAGCTTAATTTAGCCATTTCCCAATGTATATATATTTCAAACATTATTTTGTACACTATAAATATACAATTTTAATATATCAATTAAAATAAAGTTTAAAACAAACACATTATCATGTGAAAAAAAAAAAGAGAATGCTTAGTAGCTCTTTCTTTCCACTTCTCCATCTGGCATGTAAAACCTTCTATGGATGTGTCTCCACACCTAGGAAGCCAGCATCAGTTTTCCCAGCTCCCCAGCATGATCCAGCCATATCAGGCCGGCCTCACTGCCATCCTTACCTGCTGTCATCATGCCTCCAGGGTGCTTTTCCTGACCCTACAGCTCCCTTGCCTGTCCAGCTTCCTTCAAACCCTCTTCCAGGACGTCTATATTCAGTCCAGTGATTTTCACTTCAGTCCTTGACTTTGTGCACTTCATCTTTCTTAAAGCACCTGAAATCCTATCATTCATGCTATGTATCCTGCCATTCACTCTAGTTATTTCTCTGTTTGTCTAATCTGAATTAGATGTTGGTCTCCCTGGTGTCCGGGACAGTATTGTTTATTTAATATAAAGTGACTGTCTTGGTCCATTTTGTGCTGCAGTAACAGAATACCACAGACTGGGGGATTTATAATGAAAGGAAATTCATTGGCTCACAGGTCTGGAGGCTTGGAGGTCCAAAATCAAGGTGCAGCAGGATCGGTGATTCCAATTCCAAGATGGTGCCTTGAAGGCCACATCCAGCTTTATTCACATGGTGGAAGGCAGAAGGGCAAAGAGGCAAAAGCAGGCCAAACACACCCTTTTATAACACAATTAAACCCACCCACAAGTGTGGAGCCCTCACAGCCTAATCACCTCTTAAATGTCAGATCTCTTTAATCTGTTATAATGGCAATTAAATTTCAACGTGAGTTCTGGAAAATACTCAAATCATAGCAATGATAAACTCAAAAAACGCATGGATGTTTGTGTATTCCTTTAAACTCCTAACACTCTACAAAATGCCACAATACTAAGCAGACCATCTTTATCTTTGCATTGAGTATACAAATGATTCACTTCATTTTATATAAGATCTCTTTATTGCACAGTGTTTGGGTAAGCTGAACCAAAATTTAGCTGTAAGGCAGACTCTGGTTTCTAATTTTGAATTATTAGAGCCTGTTATGGGATGAAAGAATAAAATAATATTTATTGCAAGAGTTGTTGGAAATCTTTGGAGACCTTTGATGATCCTGGATCAAACACAGGTGCATGCCTTAGCCAGTGAGAGGCCAAGCAAGGGAGATGGGGATGCTGATGGCACCGACTCATTTTAGCAGAGTATATGGAGCCCGCATAGACTTAGAAGCCTATTTTTTAAAGCCTTTAATTTTGTGCCTGATTTATAAGGCAGACACTGAAAATATTAATAAGTAGAAACGGTGCTGATCCATGAACATGATGAGCTTTCAATTTCTGGAGCCACAAGGTGACAGACTGCCATGAAGATGCTTGCATCCTCATAATATCCTGCAGGGAGCCAACTTTAAAGAAGAAAACATTGGTATTTTAAATCCTGGGTTGGCATTTATCTGTGTTAAGTCATTCTGTTACATTGGCATCCCTTAAATAGCCTTAAAAATAAGGAATTTTAAAAAACCCAGATTGTACTACACATCACAGAAGCTTTAAAATGGATGCTTTAAACCCACGGGAAATGATGTCCTCTGAAAATTATTTCCCTGATGTTGACTTTTTTCTGGGTCCTGTAATTGCAACTTGCATATAGCTATATTGACACAGGTCAGAGGTTGATAAAAAGATGACTGTATTATCAGAGCAAAGGCAAGAGAAATAATGCTTGAAGTAGTATCACTGGGGGAAATTTAATCAAGAAAAATAAGAGTTGGCAAACAGAGTTGTCCCCAAACCAATTTACCAACCAATTCTTGCCAGGAAAACCAGACGCAGTCCTTAACCACATGACTTGGGTATACCATTATAATAATTAAAAATAGAAAAGTCTAAGCATGGCATAACTACTTCGGAAGAAGTGTGGTGAGGTTTAATAAAGCTGAAGGTACACATACCTTCAGAACCAGCACCTTCATGACCCAGCAGTGCTCCTCCTGGGTCTATGCCCTACAGAAACCCAATGCTTATATGCTCCAGGAGACTTGTATAAAAATGTTTGCAGCACCGTGCTTTGTAATAGCCTCCAGTTGGAAACAACCCAATGTCCATTAGCAGAAAAATAGATAAATTGTAGGATCTTCTCACAGTGGAATACCACGCAACAATAAAAATTGACAACCTGCTGTAACATGGATGAATCCCAAAGACACAATATTAAGCAAAAATGTTAAACCCAGCACAACAGAATACTAAATGATTCAAAATAGCACGAGTAAACCATGCTGTTCAGTAAAGCACACTTAGATAGTGAAACTATAAAGAAAAGCAAAGACAGGAATGCAAAACAGAAAGAAGTTATAAGAAGGAGGGACATACATGAAGGTTCTATTGCTTAACCCAAAGACGATAACATGAATTCATTTTCTTGCTATTTGTTAAGCTATATGTTGATATCGTATGCAAGTATGTTTGCTGTACTTCAAAAATTCTAAAAAGAAAAAAAATGGGAGAAATATATTTTGCGTTCCTTAACAAGATTATTTTTGCCCTATACATTGTCAAGAGAATTTAACAATAAATCTTTTGTGTGTTTGTTTTTAAAGTTGAATCATCAGCCTCTTTTAAAATCCTCTTTGGAAAAAAAAAATCCATTTACTCTGGTTCTCTAAGCAAAGTGATTACATTTCTCAAACACTATTTAGTAGGCAAGAATTAGAACATGGAAATCTTGTAAAACAAAAGCTATCACTGTCTTTGATCCAAAAGAAGAGGAGCAAGAATAAGTTCTGGAAGCCACCATTTGGAAGTAGGCCAGGGATTTACATTTGCAGATGACAACAGGGCCCATGAGCTCTCTGTGTACACTTTTTCTTTCAGTTGACCATTCACTCCAAGTTCTTTCCTCTGTTACTCTCTGACCTCCCTTTGATGGACCCCAAGCATGAAGAGTGTATGGGTCATAAACCTGAGAGATAAATACTCAGAGTCCAGGACCCTGCAGGGCTGCCTTCTTCCTGAGTGATCTCAGGCAGCCTTGATTCCATGTTTCCTGCTCCCCATTGTTAAACTGAGGTCATAACCTTCTTAGCATGTTTTGCTGTCTCAGCATAGGAATAGATTATTTCAGGGCCAAAATTATTTCAATGAAAAATGTCTACTTTTATGAGTTGATTTTTTAACACATTCGTGAGAGAATGTTTTGTTTTTTTCTCTTGTGTGTTTTTGGCATCTTCAAGTATTTTTATTCCCACATTCATTTTTATAAAATGACTTTGCTAGCTCTCTCCCCTCTCTCTTTAGGGGTAGATTTCAACACTATCATGAGAAAGTTTTGTTTCTAAGCTTCTGCTGTTTTTAGCATTTTCAATTGTGGATAGATTATTGAAGTGGCTTCACTAGCTCTTTCCTTTTTCTTCTTACATGACCTGGAATTTAGAATTACACTCAGTGAGTGACAGAATGAGAGAGAGCGAGCAAGAAGGAAGGAGACAGAGCAAGCAGGGAGATGTGAATGGTTTTCTAGGTGGTTATACTTTCAACATGAAAGCCTTAGCATGAGACACTATGAGGCCAGAAAAAAATGTCACTAACTTAAACTGAAATTTTGACTCTCTGAACGTTTTTTTCTGGTGCTATTTATTTATGTATCAAATAGAAACAGAGACGCTTGTACTCGTTTTTTTTTTTTTTTAAGATAAAAGTAATATTGTCAAGCTGGGAGAGATCCAAGCAAATAAAACTTAGTTACTCAGAACGAATTTGGAAAAATTACAAAATTTAACCCGAATACTTCAATAGAGAAAGTCAAGATATTTGATCTATAGAAAAAGCTCATGCATCAAAACCAAACAGGCCTAGATTTTCCTTTCTATCTATAACCAGTTTTGAGTCATAGACCTCTTCGAGCATCTAGAGAAAGTTGTGAACAGTACTTCACCCCAGAAAAAGAGGCAAATAATCTTACTTATGGTATCAGAGGATTGCAGATGTGCAATCCCCTCTACCTACAGCAACTCTTAGGCTAAAGATCTGAAGCTCTAGAATAAGCCATGCGGTACATGCAGCTGATGAGATGCAGAGATCAGGAGGCAACCCCTCTTCCTCCCAAGTGAATGGGACAGGTGTTTTATTAAGGCAGTGGTAAGAAAGAAGACCAATGACCATTTTTCCAGCAGTTCTCCTCACCTGTGTGAGCTGGGCTCTTCTGTTTGCAAGAAAGAGTCTTGGTATTCTGCAAGGTGAGTTCATTATGAAAATACCTAGACAAATCAGCAAAAGCAAGAGTCTCAGCCATGTGGCAGCTTAACTCAGGCAGAACTACATGGACAGGTAACATGGCTCTGGGACTTACTGGGGTCCTGATGGTTAGAGAGGCTCCAGCCGTAAGTTTCCACATTTTTACTTTCATCGTTCCCACTTGTGTGACTCTCTATTTCAATTTTACTCTGTGGTTCATTTCTACCATCCATTCGCTGACTGTCTAAGTCATGGATCAGTTTTCCAGATTTGACTGCTTCAGTGGATCACTGTTCCTGTGGATAGACTCTTGCAGGGCTGGGGTCACTTCCCTAAGCTAACCAGCTTGGATACCTTGTTGCAATGGAAGGAGTGTTTCAGAAGGGGCTCTGAATGGCCAACTTCCTGAAGTTTCTTCCGCTTGCTATTTTTACCTACCCCCGAATCTCAGGACAGAAGTGCTTAACCACTGAAGCACATCCCCAACCCTTTATTTTTTATTTTGAGACAAGGTCTTACTAAGTTGTTGAGAGTGGCTTTGAACTTTCAGTCCTCCTGCCTCAGCCTCCTCAGGCTCTGGGATTACAGGCATGTGCCACCACGAGGGGCAACAATACACTATTTTTTTTTTCTTTTAACTCAACAAGGATGCACTTGTGAAACTAGGACTTGAGGCAGTTCTGGACAAAAGAAAAAGAAAATTCTGTTGCACCGTGAGCCATGATGTACCACCAATGAGTCGGCAGCAAGTTGGAGATTGGAATTCATCATGTAAATAGAACATTCTATGGACTCCTATGGATGCTGGTGCTAATCAGAATAGAACTTTGCTGAAAATAACTAAACAATGTTAAAAGAGCTTTGTTGGAAAATGTTAAAACCTTACTCTAACATCAAAGAATGTTCACATCCACTATTTTCCCCAGTGGATTACCTATTTCAACCAATAATATTTTATCATTGTGTTACTTAAATGTTACCCATTAAATTATACTGATTTATAATTAAAAGTACAGGGATATTCTGTTACATTATTTTTCCTAGAGATATAATTACAGCAAAACTTTAAAAAGTGCTTTGGGAAAAGGAAACTGTACCTTGAATGTCTATGGGAAATGGGAGGGATCAATTTCGGCTCTTAATAATTTTGGGCAGTATTTCCAAGAGTGTGTGGTAGAATAAGTTTTATGAGATTCTCAGAGAAAAAAAAATAGTTTTGTGGTTGAACAAATTGGGAGATATTACATACTCCAGTCCTCATTCTGAGCATTTAAATACCCATCAGCAAATTAAAGATACTTAGAATCCTTGAGATTTGAAAGATATGTTTAACTGTGTTTCAACCAACATTTCCTATTTCCGAAAATGCAGCTCCTACCATTTTTTCCAAATGTCTATTAACTGTCCATGGAAATAGCACTCTGTGGAACAAACTTTGGGAGGTCACTCTTTAGGCTAAATTGCACTTAACCTACCATTGAAAAATTACTTCCTTTAGTAAAAAAAAAAAATAATCTATTTTCAAGTAGATACAGAATGTACTAATTTTCATTTAATGGCCATTAAAAGACTTTGAAGTTAAATAGCATCAGCTGTTGAGAACTCTGCACAGTGGATTAGGGTGGTTTTTCTCTTCTTTATTTTCTTTCTTTGTTTTTTGGAAAGTCTTTTCCATGAGTATATGCTGTTTTCACAGTAAGAAAAAATAATTTTACAAAGAACACGAGCCTACTGACCTCTTGGGGAGAACATCATTTAAACTCCTGGATTTGCCTTTGGGATAACTAAATAAGTGGAATTGAGTTCATAGGTAAAATACTTCTTTGGCTATCTCATCCTCAACTGTGCTGAGCTTGGACTTCAGCAGAGGAGACCAAAGGTAGGTGTGGAAATGACGAGAGAGTAAAAAGTATTGTCAGTTCAAGAGTTTCCATAGTTTTGCACCCATTCTGTTAGAAGAAATGGAAATTATAACTAGTAAAATATTCCCTTTCTTTCAAAAATTGCCATGAGAAAGACAAGAGGTATATATTGCTGACTCCCAAGTCCTTCAAACTGAGTGGTTTCCATAAGGGGGCAGGAGAAATTGGGGTTCATCAAGAAGCAAGATGGCCACAAGGGTTTGATGAAATGTCTCAAACAAGAATCAACAAATCATCTTCCAACTGTTGTTTGGGTCATTGATTTGGCTGAGTTATGTGATGAGACTTCTCTGAGCATTGTTGCCATAGGTAAATGACTCAGGCTAAATAAAAAGCTCTGATGAGTTGAAGCTCTCACACAATTACACGCAGCATCAAGCCTAGGCAGAATTCCAAAGGTGGTAAAGCCAGCCTTCGCCACCACCTCCACTCTTTCCCAAACACAGTGTCTCTGAGTTCACGTCCTTCTGTTTGGAATGCCATAAGTTCTAGAATCCAAACATCAAGCTTTTTTCATACAACCCAAGTTCTAAGAATGGTTTTTATATTTTTAAGTGGTCCAAAAACAATCAAAATAAGAATATTTCATGGTGTAAAAATTATGGGCACACACCACTCACTTAACAATGGGGATACATTTTAAAACAAATGTGTCATTAGGTGGTTTTGTGATTGTGCAAACGTCCTAACATGCACTTATAAAACTAAAAATGACTTTAAAAAAATAAGTGTTTCCCGGCCGGACACGGTGGCGCACACCTGTAATCCCAGCAATTTGGGAGGCTGAGACTGGAAAATTGCGAGTTCAAACCCAGCCTCAGCAACAGCGAGGTGCTAAGCAACTCAGTGAGACCCTGTTTCTACATAAAACACAAAACAGCGCTGGGGATGTGGCTCAGTGGGTCGAGTACCCCTGAGTTCAATCCCCAGTACCCCCCCACAAAAGTGTTTGCCAACCTCATTGGATCCATATGATACTGTTGGGAAACACCATTCTAGATCAACTTGTCTCCTTCCCTATCAAAAGAAAGAGAATAAAATTATGGCATTTGCACGTAAATGGGTGGAGTTGGAGAATATCATGCTAAGCAAAGTAAGCCAATCCCAAAAAACCAAATGCCAAATGTTCTCTCTGATAAGTGGATGCTGATCCATACTGGGGGAGAGGACATGGGAAGAATGGAGGAATTTGGTCAAAGGGGAGGGAGGGGAGAGGGGGAATGGGGACAGTAAAGATGGTGGAATGAGATGGGCATCATAGCCCTAGCTTCATGTATGACTGCATATATGGTGTGATTCTATATCATGTACAACCAGAGAAATGAAAAGTTGTGCTCCATCTGTGTACAGTGAATCAAAATACATTCTGCTATCATGCATACCTAAGTAGAATAAATAAATTTAAAACAAAATTTTAAAAACACTGAAATGTTAAAACTCAAAATAGAGATTGTAACTTTAGAGCAAGGAATGGTTTCTTGTAGAAGACATAAAAAGCACTAAAGGTAAAACAATGACACCCCACACATTAAGACTGAGAACTTCTGTTCATTAAAGAATTCATTAAAGGAGTAAAAAGTCCCAGAAAGAAGATATTTTCAACACATATAATGGACAAAGACCTAGATTTGAGAATGAATGTAGACCTTCTAAACATCAGTAAGAGAATACGCAAGTAAATCGTATATTTGAATGATAATTTCAGAGAACAGAAAATCCAAATGGCTAATAAATGGTGGGGGAAATGTTCAATATAATGAGTAATCAGAAAAATTTTTAATTAAAATCAAAATGAAATACCACTTTTATCCCCTAGTCTTGCAAAAATTTTAAAAATATGAAAATACCAAGTGTTGGTGAGGATGTGCATTGATAGAAACTCATGCATTGCCAGAGGAAGTAGAAAACAGTAAAATCACCTTGAAGTTCAATTTCACACTATCCTGTAAAACTGAAAATATGCAAGCCCTAAGACAGTATTTCTACTCCAAAGTATATGCTGTGTATACCTCTGATGTGTTAAAAATTTGCACATACATAACAATTGCATAATCATACATGTAAAGGACTGAGGGTGTAGCTCAGTGGCAGAATGCATACTTAGCATGCTTGAGACTCTGGGTTTGATTCCTAGCACTGTAAAAACAAAGAAACAAACAAACAAAAAAACCTATGCATGTGTAAAAACAATTTATACGTACATTCTAGTAGCACTATTTAAAAAATAAAATATTGAGGAATAATTTGCTTATAATAAAATGAACAAATTTTAAGTATACAGTTCAATAAGTTTTAATGAAATGTCTACCTATGCTACCAACCCCAAAATGAAAATACAGAATATTTACCTAACTCAAAAAATTTCTTTGTACATTTTGCAATTATTTCCTTCCCTCTAGCAACTGTTGATCTGATTTCTATCAGCATAGGTTAGTTTTACTTGTTCTAGAATTCAAATTAATGAAATCAATTTGTATTATTTTGTGTTGGCTTATTTTCCTCAATATATTGTTTCTGAAATTCATCCATGTTTTTGCATGTAGTTTTGCATGTCAGTAGTTTATTCATTTTTATTTCTAATTAAGTTTTCATTACATAAATACATCAGAGTGAATGATGGTCATTAGCTTGTTCCATTTGGCATTATTATTATAGGTAAATCTACTGCAAATGTTCTTGTATGAATCTTTTTGTGGACATGTTTTCATTTCTTTAGGCAAATACCTAGGAATGCAATTTCTGAGACATTGAGTAGATATATGTTTAACTTTATTAGTGTACAATATTTTGAATTACCACACTTGGTATCATCAGTTTTTTTAATGTTAATCATTCTAAAGTTTGCAAAGACATGTAGTTGTGGTTTTAATACTTCTTTTCTTTCTTTTTTTTTGGTACTGGAGATTGAACTCAGGGGCACTCGACCACTGAGCCACATCCCCAGCCCTATTTTGTGTTTTATGTAGAAACAGGGTCTCACTGAGTTGCTTAGCGCCTTGCCATTGCTGAGGCTGGCTTTGAACCTGCGATTCTCCTGTCTCAGCCTCCCTAAGTGCTGAGATTACAGGCTTGCGCCACCGTGCCCGGCTAATATTTATTTTCTTAATGATTAATGATTTCTTTCATTTGTTTATTGGATTAATATATATATATACATACATATTTATACATATTTATTATATATTTATACATATATAATATATACATACATATTTGTACATATTTATATTAATATATGCATACATATTTACATCTGTATCTACATATACATATATATGCAAACATACACACCACATGTATGTGTTCTTTTGTGAAGTGTCCATTCAAAATTTTGTCCATTTTTAATCAGATTGTCTTTCTATCATTCAGTTTTCTTCATATAATCTATTATTAGATTTATATGCTATATCACAAATATTTTCTCTCAGTCCATGATTTGACTTTTATTTTCATATAGGTATTTTTGGAAAGCTGAAGATTTGGTTTTTATTGTTGTTGTTTAAATTTGAAAATATAAACCATCAACAAACAGGTACCATTCTTACTTTATTAATGTCAAAAGTAATGTTCATGATAGGTCATTTACCAAGGCATCTCATTAAAGAACATCTTAAAATGTGGGTTCTATGGTAATTCTATGTTTAATTTTTGGAGGAACTGCAAAATTGTTTTCCAAAGTAACTACACCATTTACGAGCCCACCAACTGTGTATGAGTGTTCCAATTTTTCCATATTCTCACCAACACTTTTATTGTCTGTCTCTTATTTTAGCCATCCTGGTGGGTGTGGTGTCTTGTTGGCCACTTGTATATATTTTTTGGAGAAATGTCCATTTAGACACTTATTTTTTTCCACTGGACTGTTTGTGGTTTTGTTGTTGAAAGAATAAAAGAAAAATTCTATAATTATTTTGGATACAAGTTCCCTACCTGATATGTGATTTGCAAATATTTTCTGTTGTCTTCATTTTCCTGAGGTTGTCCTTTGAGGTAAAGTCCATTTTGATAAAGTCCACTTTTGATAAAGTCCAATTTTTCTAAATTTTGCTGTGTTGCTATGTTTTTTGTGTCATATTAAGAAATCATCAGCTTACCCAAAGTCACACATGTATGTCTAGATTTACCTCAAAGAGTTTTATAGTTTTAGCTCTTCATGTTAGGTCATAGATACATTTTGAGTTAATTTTTGTATGTAGTATGATGTAGGGTCCCAACTTCAGTCTTTTGCTGTGAATATCCAATTGTCCCACCACCATTTACTGAAAAGACTATTTTTCCTCATTGAATTTCCTTGGTACCCTTGTCAAAAATCAGTTGATGATAAAGGTCAGAGTTACTCAGTCCCTCCTGTATTTCTAAATTTGTCTTCTATCATTTCCTATATCCTTAAGAATTTCCCTTAGCATTTGTTGTTGTGGCAGAATTTACATATAATGCAAAACAAAGAAAAGGGCCCCAATTGTCAATAGATTAGAGAATGGATTATAAAATGAGTTATGTTCTTACAATACAATATCATCTAACAATGAAAATGAATCTATTATAACTTCACATAAAAGCACAGGCAACACGTAGAATATTAAGAACTCTGGCTTTTTTTTTTTTTTTTTTAATATTTTTTAATGTTATTGCATTTTTGATACCTTTATTTTATTTGTTTTTATATTTATGTGGTGCTGAGGATCGAACCCAGTGCCTCACGCATGCTAGGCAAGCGCTTTTACCACTGAGCTACAGCCCCAGCCCCAGAACTCTGGCTTTTGTTCTACATGAGATGATAATTCATGGTAGTGTCTTGAGCGGAGGAAGTATATTATCTAACTTACATTTTTTTTTTTTTTAAATTTTTTTTAGTTGTTGATGAACACAATGTCTTTATTTTATTGCTTTGTATGTGGTGCCGAGGATCGAACCCAGGGCCTCACGCATGCGAGGCAAGCGCTCTACCGCTGAGCTACAATCCCAGCCCCCTAACTTACATTTTAATAGGAATGTTTTGGTTGCTGCATTGAACACAGACTTCAAGGGAAGGGCAGAAGTGGGCAGATTCACAGTGAGACTGTAGCAGCAATCCAGGCAAGAAATGATGGTGTCTTGGGCCAAGATGGTGGTAACAGAAATGATGAGAAGTAGTGAACTCTGCATGTATTTTGAAAGTACAAGAAAAAAATATTGACGGGTATCAGCAAAGGAGAAGAATCAGGTGGATATTAATAGGTATTAAAATAAAAGACAAATGAGTCAACTTTAAGTTACTTTTTAAAATAATAGCACAGTTGGCATAATGACATTGAAAATATTGGGAAGGACAGTAAGATAAAGGATCAAGTGACCCCAGTGTTTTTGGTCTGAACAAATGGAAGAATAAAGTCTTATGTTACAATAGTCTCCCCCTATCTGTGGGGGAATATGTTCCAAGACCCCCAGTGGAGCCTGAAACCACAGATAATATAGAATCCTGTTTGTATTATAGCTTTTCCTGTGTGTGTGTATATATATATATATATACACCTGTGATAAAGTTTAATTTTTATATTAGGCACAGTAAGAGATTAACAATAATAGCTAATGATAAAACAAAAGAGTTATAGTAATGTATTTTAATAAAAGTTATGTGAATGTGGTCTTTGCTCTCAAAATATCTTATTGGGATGTATATCTTAGCAACTTCAGCATACAATTATTTTTTTTTCTTTATGAAGTCAAGAATTTTTGTAGTTTCCTTAAAGGAAGCATTTTACAACTTCTCTCTGGCATACTCAAATTGCCAGCATCACTACTCTTATTCTTTGGAGCCTTTGTTAACAAAATAAGTGTTACTTGAATACAAGTGCTGCAGTACTACAACAATTGATTTAATAGCCAGGATAGCCATTAAGTGACTAATAGGCAGGTAGTCTATACAATGTGGATACAGTGGCCAAAGGGATATTTCATTTATGGGATGGGATGCTATGAGACAGTGAAAAATTTTATCATGCTACTTAGAATAGCACGCACTTTAAAAGTTGTGTTATGTATTTCTGGAATATTCCATTTAGTAAATTTTGGCCATGGTTGACCATGAGTAACTGAGACCACAGAAAAATAAACCACAGCTGAAAAGGATTACTATCTCTGTCCTTTGTTTCTATCCACACCTGAACACTATAACTTTGGAAACAAGACAAGGATCTTATCTTATAGTCTAAACTTTGTCTCTTATATTTTCATACAGTACTTAGGAATAAATCTTCCTCAAATATACAATGAAGATCATGGCAGTCCCTTTATATATATCACTTTGTAGTATTGTGAGGACAAGTGAGGTAATATGCATGACAGCTTTCTAACTATAAAAACATACTATCCAAGGAAAAATATCACTGCAAATCAAGAAATCTGTAATAATCTTCTAGAGTTTCTTTTACTGTTTTATCTTATTCAATTGTTTCTATAATTGCCAAATGATTTACTAGAAATGAAATTTACTTTTAAAAATGTCAGTCCTCTGCTCAATTACTCATAATTAATCCCTAGGGCAGTGTTTAAAATTGAGTTCTGCTGAGCCACAGGGTTCCATGGAGCTGATTTGGGTCCCCTGAAGGTGAGAAGAATAGACCAGGACCACAGAGAAGGGTACACTGAGACCATTCCCTCTTTAACTGTTCTCTGTACTGAAATTTTCAAATGATATTTCATTTACAAAAGAATTCACCATATAAAATATGTTAGAAAAACTAGGATGGCCATGGTTATCATGTCTGTGTGATTTTTAAAGTCTCCAGGCTGGATTTTATTTTTCCATATCTTTGCAATAGCTACCCTCCTTTCCAGCTGGGTATTTCTAGGTTTGGCTTCTTGATAGGTTTGAGCAGTGTTGCATCTGTGCTCTATACTGGGAACACCAAGTAAGAAGAGGGTAACGGAGAATGGAGGAATTGTACAGAAGTAGCACCCTAAGATGAGGCCAACTCTCATGTTTTGGAACCCCTAGCATGAGATCCTTAATGTGAATCACATGCTTCTCCATTCCTCAACCAGATAGAGATTAGGTTGCAAGATGAAGCCAATGGAGGTAGGTGGGTGTGTGTGGGGGTGGGGGGGGGAAATGCAAAAAGTTTAAGAGACATGAATAACACAGACCTTAAATTCTGATGCAGCACAGGCCATTGACCAATACCATATTAAATGAGCTTCATATTAAATAAAAATCACTTATAAAAGTACTTGAGACATAGCCGGTGCTATACAATTCTAAGTATTGTTATCATGAGTAGTACTATATTTGTTGTTGTTGTTGCCATTATTGTTATTGTTATTATTTAGTACAGGGCATGAGAAAAATATGGATATAGTCCCACAAAAAATTAGCTGGAATAAGACAAGATGCTGGACCTATTTAATGTATGTCTAAGTTGATGCCTCATTCACTCTATCCTATCTTAATGTTTAGTTCTTTCAAAGCATCACAGTTTGCAATTATATGTTGTCAGTGTTTTTAATCTGTTTATAGTTCATTGTCTGCTTCCTCCATTTGGTTGTATCTAAAAATCTCTCCCAGAGAGCTTGTGTGTTTGGCAACATAGCAATGTTCAGAGGTGAAGGGATAGGACTATAAGAGCTGTAACCTTATCGATGAATTAATCAATTTGATAGATTAATAATTTGAATGAACTGAATGGTAACTGTAGGCAGATGGGGTGTGGCTAGAGGAAGTAGGTCACTGGGGGCATGTCCTTATTTCTTCTCCCTGAGTCCTCTTGTTCTCTCTGTTTCCTGGCTGCCATGAGTTGAGCAGCTTTCTTCCACCATTCCCTTCTGCCATGATGTTCTTGTACCTCACCTCAGGCCCAGAGCAATGGAAGTAGCTGGCCATAGCCTGAACTTCTGAAACTGTAAGCCCAAAATAAACTTTTCTTCCTCTAAGTTGTTCTTGTCAGGTATTTTGGTCACAGTGATGCAAAAATGACTAACACAGTGTATTAGTCAGCTTTCTATTCTATAATGAAATACCCAAAATAATTAGCATATAAAGAGAAATGGGTTATTTCAGCTCACAGTTTGGGAGGTTCTAGTGCATGATTGATTGGTCCCATGGTTTGGGCCTGTGGTGACATAGCATATCATGGTGGAAATGTGTGGTAGAGAAAAACTGCTCACATCATAAGCCAGGGACAGAGGTTGGAGGAGAAGCTGGGCCCCACCATCCTCTTCAGGGGCATGACTTAGTGGTGTGAGGATTTTCCACTATGCCTCACCTCCTGCCCTGGGGACCACATGGGCCTTTGAGGGACATTTGGTCTCCTAACTATAGTAGTGGGCCATCTTGAAAGTATGTCATCCAGGGCTGGAGATGGAGCTCAGTGATAGAGCACTAGTCTAGCATGTGCAAAACACCTAGGTTGGATCCCCGGGACCACAAGAAAACAAATTTTTTAAAATCAAGAAAGTATGCCATCCAGTCTGCCACCAAGCTACCCCAGCTCATGCTGCATACAGCAGAGATAAGCCATTCCTGTCAATCTCTGCCTTACTTTCAGATTAGCAAGCACAATAAAAGATTATTGTTTTATGCCAGTATGTTTGGGGTGATTTGTTTTGCAGCAGCACATCATTGATACAATATCTAATCAATAAAAACCTTAAAGGCAGCAGAAGCAATGATGAGCTTTGAGAATTAGGGCAAGGCCTCTGACTGGACATCATGAATGAATCTGAGCCTGGAAGAATAGTTTTTCTGTGCATAAAACAGCCAGCTTCTGATTGATTATTCATCTAATCAGCACACTGTGCCACTACAAGTTTTAATAATAAAAGAAAAGGATGGGGAACTACTGCAATTAGCGTTTGTACCTGGAAGCTTTGTAAAAGGAATTTCACTCCTGTAGGGATAAAATAGGAGAAGGCTATTATGTCAGACCTGATCCTAAAATGACTTTTAAAAATTTTTAGGAGTTCCACAGTGATAATCAAACCACCTTCTTCAAATACCTTGCTTAGTCACCACAGCCTGCCTGCCCAGACAATTGGTTCAAAAGACTACCTGTACTTTTTCACTTGTGGGACTTCTTCTGAAAGGCCTGTGGCCTCCCTCTTGGATCATCATCTGTACTTCTCTCTCTCTCTCTCTTGCTTTTCAAATGGCCTTTTAGAGTCCTGAAGGCTTTTGACAGATCAAAAGAATCACAGAAATAGGCTGTGAAACCATCTCCAGGGTGGATTGGAATTGATGCCCTGAGTGACAAGAATAAGGATGAATCCAGGAATTTATTGGGAATCCCAGGAGCATCCCAGGCTCACCGCTCTACATAAACCAGAGAGGGCAGAGAGGCACAAGATTAAGAAAGGAGAGCCCATAGTTCAGAGTGTCTCTGCATCAAATTTCAACTGCTTTGAAGTTCATCATAATTTTAGGTATGCCAATCCTTTCCATTTAAATAATCGTTTCGTCTGTCATTTTTATCCAGGTGAGTAATTGGGTAAAATGTCCAGATTCTCCTTAATAATTATCTACAGAAAAGATATCTTTCATTTATCTATTTATCATCTATCTATCTATCTATCTATCTATCTATCTATCTATCTATCCGTCCAGCCAGCCAGCCAACCAGCCTACTCTGGGTGGCAGATTTTTTGTACCCTTAAATTGAAGCTTAACACACACATAGAAATGTACATATATGAAAACAACACAGAATCCCACCACCACGTACATCCATAAGAATGGGACTCTAACTAGAATAAGACATATCCCATGCTTGTATAATTATATAAAAGTGGATCCTGCTGTCATATATAACTAAAAAGAACTAATAAATGAAAATAAAATAGAAAAGTGTATCTAAAGAGCATATGGAATTTCACAGACTAGACACCCATACAAGCAACTCTGAAATAAAAAGATGGTATTTTTATACCCTGGAAACCTT
This sequence comes from Geosciurus inauris, assembly GCA_004024805.1. NCBI lineage: Eukaryota > Metazoa > Chordata > Mammalia > Rodentia > Sciuridae > Geosciurus > Geosciurus inauris. Next base: position 29,416 of record PVHX01002296.1, read on the forward strand.
CCTTACACTCATTTCCCAGTCACATTTAACCCCTGATCAATATCCTATTCCATCAAAGGTTAGAATTGGATGTTCAGTGCTGCTCCCTTCACAAACACTCCAGTGCAATGCCCAGGGCTACACTGAATGCTTGGCTTACTCTCTCTTCCTGATTTCTCCTCCATATTGCCAGGGTATGAGATGCCATCCTTGGGTTTTCCCTGGAATTCAGTGGAGAATGACCTGTGAGCAAGCACAGAAAAGTACATGTCAGGGCTTGAGCATTTTGTTGAAATACTGTTTTTCTTGTAGAACAGAAAACTGTGGGTTACCTTTGATCACTCAACAAGTTAATGGAAGTTTGGGCTTATAACTCCTTTTGCTACACAGCAATGTCTCCAAATCAGGATTAAAACCAATTACCTGGTGTTAAGCTGGGACATTATCCCTGTAAGAAGAAGACCCACTGCCAGTTCTCTCACTGGAGCCAAACCCCTTTCCTTGAATCTCTTGGAAACATTTTACCAAAACAGAACAATTTTTGAGCAGTTGGACAGAGTTTACTTATCTCATTCATTCATTCATTCTTTCATTAATTCAAATCTATCAATTATTTATTCAATTATTAATCCAGACTTACCAATTATCTATGAAATATCTGTTATGTGCCAAGTATCATTCTATGTTCTGGAGATAGAACAGTGAATAAAAAAAGATAAAAATCTTTGTTCTTCTGTAGCTTACATCCTAATGGGGGAAACAGTCCAGAAACAAGAGAAACTACATAAACTCTTTATTGTGATAGGTGGTAAATGATATTATGGATCAAACAAAGGAGAGAAGTGAATGTAGGAGGACAGGTAAGCCACAGTATCATGGAGGTGGCTTGTAATTCAACTCCTGAAGGAGGTATCCAGACAGATATCTAGGGGGAAAGCATTGTAGCCACAGGACCAGCAAATGCTAAGCCCCTTAGATGGGATCACATTCAGTGTGTTCAAAGAACATGAAGAGGCCTGCGTGGCTGGAGACATAGGAGCAAAGAGGAGAGCAGCAGGAGAGGATGGCAGATAAGTAACAGGGATCCAGATTGTGCAGAGTCTGTGTGCCACCATAAGAACTTACTCATGTCCTCCAAGGACAGTAGGGAGCCACTGAGGGTTTAGGCCAAGGAATGCCATGATGTGACGAATGGCTGAATAGTATCACTCTTTAACTCTGTTGGAAATGGAATTTATGGAGGCCAAGTGGAAGTGAGGATTCTTATTAATAGTCTACTGCAATAATCTTGGGGAAGGAATCCTGGGATCACCATGGTGACGATGGAAGCAGTAAGAAGTAAAAACCAAATGCCGAATGTTCTCTCTGATAAGTGGATGCTGATCCATAATGTGCGGGAGGACACGGGAAGAATGGAGGAAATTTGGTCACAGGGGTAGGAGGGGGAGGAGGCAGGGGGACAGTAAAGATGGTGGAATATGACGGACATCGTCGCCCTAGCTTTATGTTTGACTGCATGTATGTTGTGATTCTACATCACATACATACAACCAGAGAAATGAAGAGCTGTGCTCCATCTGTGTACAATGAATCAAAATGCACACTGCTATCATGTATACCTAAATAGAATAAATAAATAAATAAATAAAATTTTAAAAAAGAAGTGTTTGGATTTGAGATATGTTTTGAAGTTCGGATCAAAAGCATTTGAGTGAATCTAAATGTGGTGGTGTTTGAAAACTGCTGCAAGTCCTTTGCCATGCCACAGTCTTGAGTGTCAATGTCTCCTCTTCAATCCAGCTCTGCTAATGACTATTTTGACCAAGAGAACAGTGGACATGGTGTTAGGGATCTGTGAGGCTAGGTCACAAAGGCCACTCATTTGCTTTTTGTTTTTTGGAATGCCTGACTCCTTCTCAGAATTCAGCTTTCATGCTATAAGAAATCCATAGCTAGATGTTGCCACTGATGGTCCCAGCTGAATCCAGCCCAGGCACCAGGCGTGGAAATGAAGATGCTTCCAAATGGTCCCATCCCTGAGCCATTCAAGTCTTCTCAGGCAACATGGAGAGGCGAAATGCATTTCCACTGTACCCTTCTGATCTCAGGACCCACAAAATCTATGAGCATGTTCGTTGTTTAAGTCACTAAAAACAGTATGTTTGTTACATAGCAATAGATAACCAAAACACAGACTCCAGGTAGACTGAGTACTTATACAGAATATCAAGAAAAATCTCATCAAGATTATACCATATCACATTGCTATACAGAACCTATTGGGCAGATGCCCAGTCCAAGGACAGAAACTATGCCATCATCGTCCAGGTGCACGTGTATTAGGAAAGGATAATGGCCCTAAATATACTATCTCCCACTTACTAGTAGTAAAACCTCTGCTAACTACTCAAAAGCCAGATTGAACAGATGTACTCAGCAATCTGGCTCTTTGCTTTATTAGCATTAATTACAATCATTTTGCTTGTATTGGCTTTATTTTTATTAATATGTCCTCAAACAAGCCAAAAAAAAAAAAAAAAAAAGGAAAGAACAAATGCCTTCAAACACGGGCAAGCTTCCACCGACTTCATGAATCAAGCTAGGCATGTCTCAAGATAGACACAACCTACTCTGCATTTCCAGCACCTGTGCCAGGAACTGGGCAGGATCAAGGATTCACACATCAGTGTGAGCAGCTAGGGATTTCCTGTATGGACTCAACCTCATCTAGCAGGCTACTATGTTCAATTTGGGGTCATGATTCTTGGTTTTGACCAAGAGAATAGTCAGGTGATATTTGGGGGCATTTGAGGCTAGGTCCTAATGACCAGTCATTTTCTCCCTCAACTCTGGAAGCATGCTATTCATCAGCTTCCTAGACAGTCAAATGCTGAAAAGAAAAACAGTATACTGAGCAATGGCAATCAGCCTTGCCTTCCATTCTCAGAACCTGGAAGAAGATATCTGCTAACAGTTCTGCTAGACATTAGAATAGACTGTTCTTAAAAAACTAGGAATGGAACCACCATTTGACCCAGCTATCCCACTCCTTGGTCTATACTCAGAAGACTTAAAAACAGCATACTACAGTGACACAGCCACTTCAATGTTTATAGCAGCTCAATTTACAATAGCTAAACTGTGGAACCAACCTAGATGCCCTTCGATAGATGAATGGATAAAGAAACTGTGGTATATATACACAATGGAATATTACTCAGCAATAAAAGATAATAAAATCGTGGCACTTGCAGGTAAATGGATGGAGTTGGAGAATATCATGCTAAGTGAAGTAAGCCAATCCCAAAAAACCAAATGCCAAATGTTCTCTCTGATAAGTGGATGCTGATCCATAATGGGGGAGAGGACACAGGAAGAATGGAGGAACTTTGGTCAAAGGGATGGGAGGGGGGAGGGGGTATGGGGACAGTAAAGATGGTGGAATGAGATGGGCATCATAGCCCTAGCTTCATGTATGACTGCATATATGGTGTGATTCTACATCATGTACAACCAGAGAAATGAAAAGTTGTGCTCCATCTGTGTATAGTGAATCAAAGTGCATTCTCTATCATGCATACCTAAGTAGAATAAATAAATAAATAAAATTAAAAATATATATATATATAATAAAAACAAAGAATAGACTGGTTCTCCTTTTCTAGTCCCATTGTAGTTTGGTAGTTCTAGAAAGCAGTATTTTGGTTCATCCAACTATCTATCCATACAACAAATGATTATCAAGAAGCAACTCAATGCCTAGGAAATACAGAGATGAAGAAGTTAGGATAAAACTCATTTTCAGGGTTCAGCCCAATATTACATTCCTCTGTAAAGTTGTGGCAAGCACCCTGTGTGTTTGCTTAATTCATTTCATGCTCCTCTGTGCTCTCAGGAACGCTAACTTCCTACCTTCCTAGACACTCCAACTTGGGTTACGTGACTGAACTCTGGCCCACAGAAAATCTGTCAAATATGATGTCTGCATGTCCAGCCTGGCCATACAAGCTCTGGACAGTTCTCCACACACCATCTTTTCCTTCAGCGTGGCCTTAGAGGCCACATGTTGAAGCCAGTAGTCTCACATGAGGGAAGGAGCCTGAGTCTTTGAATGACCTCCATGGACCTAGCCTTCTGGCCACATTAAACTGTGGCAGGTTCAAACAATGACCTTTTTATTGTGTGAAGCCGCCAGGATCTAAGTTGTTTTATTCAATTACCCACTTCTCCCCACCACCATCTTCCCCATGAATATGAAGATTTCCTTAATCGCCACACTATTTAGGGTTCACTTAGGAGACATAAATCATACCACTTTTTTTTTTTTACACCATGGTAAAATACACTTAACATTTATCATCGTAATCGTTTTTAAGGGTATAGCTAAGTAGCATTAAATATATTCACACTATTGTGCAACCAACCTCCAGAACTTTTTCATTTGTAAAATCAAATGTATACTCAACTCTGCACTGTCCTCTGCAAACCACCATTACACTTTCTGTCTCTATGAGGTTGACCATGTTAGATATCTCCCGGAAGTGAAAACATGCAGTCTTTATGCTTTTGTAACTGACTGACTTCATAGCATAATGTTTTTAAGGTGCATGCATGTTGTAGAATTTCCTCCCTTTTTAAAGCTAAATAATATTTCATTGTATACATGTACCACATTTTGTTTAACTTAATATATCCATGGACACTTGGATTTCTTCAATCCCTGGGCTATTGTGAATAATGCTGCTCCAATCATGGTTGTACAAATACATCTTTAAGTGTCTGCTTTTGGTTCTTTTGTGTACATACCCCATGTAATTCCTGGATCATATAGTAATTCTGTTTTTAAGAAATCACTAGACTGATTTCCACGATGGTTGCACCATTTTACATTCCCACCAACAGTGCAAAAGATTCCAGTTTCTCCATATGCTCACCAAGGTCACACCAGGTTTTGTAAACAGAGTTTTACATAAAGAAATTTAAACTAGGCAACAGAAAGGGTAAAAGGGAATACTAAGGATTCATGGAAGGAGCAACTGCAGGTTCACTCCTAGGACTGAGGGAACAAAGAGGGTCAAATGTAGTGGGTCTTGAGAGGCTAGGCTCCAGAATTCTGTGGAATGAGCATGGACTGAGAGGGTCAATGAGAGCAAGTCTGTGATGTTGGAGAGACTGCAAACTGGATGCAGCCACCACCGCTACAGGAATGAACTGTCATTGTCAAAGTGTGGCTGTTGGGACAAAGAAGCCTCACTGAGGTGATGCTCACAGGAACGGAAAGCAAACCTGCACAGAATATCCTTTTCCCTTCTCCAGGCTTGCAGCCTGCCTCTGGCGCCCCCTATTGGCAGATCCTACAAGGAGCCACAGACATGTAGTTTGAGTCCCTTCCTCAGCATCAGAAAGCAGAGTATGGAAGGGTGGGTTCGGAGCTGAGAGGCAAGAACTGAATAACTGGCACACTATATCAGGGAGTACCTTTCTCTGCACAGTACTTTCAGCTCTTTGCTTTCTTTTATGGTGCATATTACCTTCTACCTTGAATGGAAACTTTGGGGTAAACTTAATTTCTGATTCAAATACAAATTCCTTTAAAAGCAAGGTCAGTGGTTGATTTGTCTATATACCTTCTCAATGGCCCCCAAAGCCTAGCACAATAATTGTGCATAGTGAGCACACAATAATTTTATTGAATGAATAAATTTGATCCCAACAGAGTGGAATGTAGTGTTAATAAAGTGAGCACAGAGGAAACCCAACCATAGTGCAAGATGCTGCAAAATCGTGGATTAAATAGAATATGGAATTAGAGATACTTCAAAATTCTTGTGGAAAGCAGGGTCACACCCACTTGATGCAGATGCTATGAGATTAAACCAAAGGTGTCAGTAAAGCCTACAGTTATTTTGGAATCAGCTATTCAACTCTAGCAAGGGGAGAGAAGATCAAGGGAACAGGGCCTAGGTTTACAGGCAGACTTGGTTTCTCTATAGTCTCTTTATGCTCTGCTCATAAAATTCCAGACCAGTTCTGAGACTCTAAGCTGTAAGATCTGGCAACCACCTTGGAGAGTTGATGCCCTAGTTGGTATTTCTGCCCAGTTAATTATTCCCAGGCTTAGTGGCACAAAACAATCACTTTATTATGATCATGGATTCTGTGGGTCAGGCATTTAGGAAAAAAACACAGTAGAAATGACTTTCCTTGAGGATATTTGGAGTCCCAACTGGGAAGAGTATGGCGGGGGAGACTTCAGGAGTGGCCGCTAGGATAATCAGGAACGTCTTCACAGACATGTCTGGTGATAGTTGTTGACTGTCCTTTGGGGCCACAGCTGAGGCTATTGACTGGAGTACCTATCTGTGGCCTCTACGTGTGGTCTAGGCTTCCTCCCAACATGATAGCCTGAGGAGAGTCAGGCTTCTTACATGTTGGCTCAAGGGGCCAAGCAAGTATTCCTGGAGAGAAGGTGAATGCTTTTATGTCCTGCCTCAAATGTCATGAAGTGCCTTCTGCCTCATTCTGTTGGTTACATTTGAGCCACAGACTCACTCATATTAAAGGGAGGGCTTAATGAGGGCCCAGATGATCAATTGAGAAAAGTACATGGGATAGGAAGCACTGTTGTATACATCTTTGGAAAACAGTCTGCTGTGGCTGTTAAATCCATTCTCTGAATTTTCCAGGTAAGGTTCCAAGGCTCAGAGAAATTGGGCAGCAACTTGTAAAGGTCCTTCAATGTGTTCTGGAGTACTCAGAGATTCCACATATATTGGTTTGTTAGGGCTACCATAATGAATCGCCACAAACAGAGTGATTAAAACAATTGAAATTTATCATCTCAGCATTCTGAAGGTAGACATCCAGAAGGGGTCAGCAGGGAGATTCTAAGGGAGAAATCTCTCCTTGCCTCTTCTTAGCTTCTGTCAGGACCCAAAACCTCAGGTTGACTGTAGATGCATCATTCCAATTTCTGCCTCATCTGTGTCCAGATTTCCCCTTTTTATAAGGACATCAATTGTATGGGATTAGGATCCATACAGACCCAATTTGAACTGGACTACTTCTTTGAAGGTTCTATTTACAAATAAGGTCATATTCCAAGGAACAGAGAATTCAGATTCCAAGGATCTGAACTTTATTATATTTTAGGGGGGTGTGCTATTTAATCCATAATGCCATGATATTTTTCCTTGTTTTTATTGGTTCTTTTTAGTTATATATAACAGTAAACTCCATCGTGATAAAATTATACATGCATGGAATCTATCTCATTCTAATTATCCCCAGTCTGTGGATGTACACAATGGTGGAATTCACTGTGGTGCATTGATATATGTACATAGGAAAATTATGTCAGATTCTTTCCTATTCCCATTGCCCCTCCCTTCCCTTCATTGCCCTTTGTCTAATCCTCTGAACTTCTATTCTTCTCCTCCCCCTTCCCCTTATTGTGGCTTAGTTTCCACATATCGGAGAAAACATTTGCACTTTGATTTTTTGGGATTGGCTTATTTCACTTAGCACGGTAGTCTCCATTATGGAGATAGTCCTCTTATATGGCAGAGTAATAGTCCATTTTGTGTGTGTGTGTGTGTGTATCACAATTTCTTTATCCATTCAACTGTTGATGGGCATCTAGGTTGGCTTTATAGTTTAGCTATCAACATTGAGTGGATGTGGTTGCACCAATTTGCAGTCCTACCAGCAATATATGAGTGTATATATCCTTTTCCCCATATCCTTGGCAACATTTATTATTACTTGTATTCTTGATAATCGCCATTTTGGTTGGAGTAAGATGAAATCTTAGTATAATTTTTATTTGCATTTATCTAATTGCTAGAGATGTTGGACAGTTTTTCATATATTTGTTGACAATTCATATTTCTTCTTTTGAGACGAGTCTCTTTAGTTCCTTTACCCATTTATTAATTGGGCTTATTTTTTGTTTATTTGTTTGTCTCCTTGGCATTAAGCTTTTTGAGTTCTTTCTATGTTCTGGAAATTAATGCCTTATTTGAGGTGTGGGTGGCAAAGATTTTCTCCCATTCTGTGGGCTGTCTTTTCACATTCTTGATTGTTTCCTTTGGTACGAAGAAGATTTTTAGTTTGATTCCATTCCATTTATTGATTCTTGATTTTACTTCTTGCACTTTAGAAGTTTTGTTTAGGAAGTCAATTCCTAAACTGACATGTTAGAGTCCTACATTTTCTTCTAGCAGGTGCAAAGTTTCTAGTCTTTGATCCACTTTGAGTTGAGTTTTGTGCAGGGTGAGAGATAGGGGTTAAATTTAATTCTGCTACATATGTATTTCCCATTTTCCCAGCACCAAATACACCAGAGGCTATATTTTCTCCAGTGCATATTTATTGTGTCTTTGTCTAGTATGAAATAACAGTATTTTTGTGGGTTTGTCTCTGTGTTCTGTTCAGTTCCATTGGTCTTCGTGTCTGTTTTTGTGCCAATACCATGCTACTTCTGTTACTATAGCTCTGTAGTATAATTTAAGGTCTGGAATTATGATACCACCTAGGAGCTTCACTTTTCTTGCTAAAAATTGCTTTGGCTATTCTGGGCCTTTAGTTTTTCCAAATAAATTTCATGACTGCCTTTTCTATTTCTATGAAGAAGGTCATTGGAATTTTAATAGGAATTGCAATAAATCTGTACAATGCTTTTGGTAATGTGGCCATTTTGACAATATCAATTCTGCCTATCCAAGAACATAGGGGATCTTTCCATCTTCTAAGGTCTTCTTAAATTTCTTTCTTTAGTGTTTTGTAGTTTTCATTGTAGAGATTTCTTGCTTCATTTGTTAGATTGATTCCCAAGTATTTTATATTTTTTGAGGCTCTTCTGAATGGGATGAATTTCTTCTCTTTCAGTTGACTCATCATTGAACACCATGATTTTTTGAAACCCATGGGACAAGAAGATCTTAAGAGATTTTCCTGGGTGAGGAGAACCCCACAAGCAGCAGCTACACTGAGGAAATTTCTCACTGGGTAAACTTGGGTCAAGGCTCTGAAGGTATTTCAAAGAGAAAAGAGATCAAGATCATATGAAGATGCTGACTTTATGTTACTGAAATATTGATGACTAGGCTAAAATAAATGCTGGGCAGTGACATCAGAGAGATCTAAGTGACTCCAGAGAGACATCACATGCTGGCACCAACTCCCCTCTATTACATCTAAAGGATGATGATTGAACAGCACAGGCCACTTGGGCTGATCAGGACCAGCGTGGCTGATACGCACACTGCTAGAGCAGAGGGGTTGGGGGAGGAGATGAATAAATGGAAATCTGTTCTTTTACCCTGGCTTTGGATTTTGAAAGGTAGCTTTCCGTCTGTCAAAACAGTGATGTGAAGCATATGATACAGGCAGCCATAATAGGGCCTGAGGGACTTCAACAAAGCTGAAGAGAGCCCTGGATTTGAAGGAAACTATTTTACCTTATCCACCAATGTTCTTTCCTGCAGAATTTGAAGGAATAGAAATAATTTATATTACCAATAACAGCATCAGATAAAAACAAGAACTGTCATCATTTATCAAGGGCCTACCATTGACCATGAACTGCACTGAATGATTCATATATAATAACATGGTAGCTTTGCTTATATCTCTTCCAATCCATTTATTTATTTATTTATTTATTTATTTATTTATTTATTTATTGTACCCTGGCTTCTTATACAGATTTTTTTTTTTTTGCAATAACTGGGGATTGGACACAGGAGGGCTCTACTATTGAGCTACATCCCCAACTCTTTGTATTTTATTTGTTTCTGTTTTTGAGACAGAGTCTTATTCCATTGCTCAGGCTAGCTTAGAACTTGTGCTCTTTCTGCCTGAGTGTCTTGAGTAGCTGGGATTACAGGCATGAGCCACCTACCATGCCAGGCCTTATGGTGCTTACTCCTTAAAAGAGGACCACCCTGAAGATACTAGGACATGCTTTTCTGGCCACAAGGGAAGGTGAGAGTGCCTGGGAATTTACCTCCCCTCAGGCAGGTTTTACCTAATGACTTATAGGTAAGGGAATACAAACACCTATAGGTGATAATTTCCCCAGGTATCTTGGCTCCTTTCCAGAGAATCCCTGCAGGATGGAGCTGAAGTCATTCTCTGTAAGACTTGGCCTTGCCCTATATGGCCTCCCACCTCTACTTGTGCCAATTTCTCACTCTTCTACTCTTTTTCTAGATAGCATATCATAATACATAATTTTCACAAATATCCTGATCTCAGGGTTTGCATTAGGGACCCGGCCTAAGGCACCATCTTATCTATCCTTCATAACCACACCCATGAGTCAGACAGAATCAACCCTGTTTCACAGATGTGGAAACTGTGGCTTTGAGTGGACCTGCCCCAAATCAAGTAAGTTAATAGCTGTCTTGACTTTCAAACCAGTCTTCTCTCTACTATATCAGATTACTTCAAAGATACTACTTATCTTAATGGCTTGTCCACCTCTTGGGAATTGCCAAATTCCTTGACTTATGAGATCTTGGTGTGCCTATGATTTTCTCTTACTGGACTAGTCAAGTGTGGGTTTTTACCAGAACAGAGATGGTATAACAAAATGGATTAAAGATAGACCCCCAAATATTTGACACTCCTCCCATTGAAGGCTGAGGTTTAACTACCCTTCTCTTGAGTCCAGGCTGGCCCAAGACAGTTGTGACAAATAGATTACAGGAAATATGATGTGAAACTCTTTTTAAAAGACTGGCCATTTCTGTCCTAGTCTTTTAGAACCCTGAGCATCGAGGCAAAGTGTCTTACTACCCTGATATTGCCAGGCTGTCAGGAAGGCCAACCCAGGCATGGGAGAGGACAGGAGGAGATGGAAGTGTCTAGCCAGCCACTGGACTTTTGAGTTATCCTGCTGATGCTTTGGACATCATGGACATGGATGAGTCATCCCTGGTATGCCTTGTCTGAATTCTTTTTTTGTTTTGGTACCAGAGATTAAACTTAGGGACACTTGACCATTGAGCTACATCCCCAGCCCTATTTTGTGTTTTATGTAGAGACAGGGTCTCACTGAGTTGCTTAGCACCTCGCCATTGCTGAGGCTGGCTTTGAACTCACAATCCTCCTGTCTCAGCCTCCCAAAGTGCTGCACAGACGTGCACCACCATGCATGGCTTATCTGAATTCTTGACCTGCATTATTCATGGTAATTTTTTTAAAATATATTTTTAGTTGTTGATGGACACAATATCTTTATTTATTTTTATGTAGTGCTGAGGAACAAACCCAGTGCCTCATGTGTGCAAGGCAAGCACTCTACCACTGAGCTACAACCCCAGCCCTCATGGTAATTTTTTAAACATTGTTTTTATGCCATTGAATTTTGGAGAGGGTTTGTTATGAATCAGCAGATGGCTACAACACTCAGACACATTGGTGCAGAAAGCACCTGAATCAGCACACAGCAACAAGTCTACTAATGCTTGTTATCCCCTATCCTGCCAGTTCCCCTGCTCCCCAAACCTCCTCACCCTGGTCTTGGCATTGGAAACAGATTAACTCTTTTTAAGCATCATCAAGTCACAACCACATTCAACTTGTAATTTCACACTTGACCCAAGGCAGGGGTTAATTGCCATTTGTGAGCAACTATTCCTGGGAAGCTGAATGGCTTGGGAATCAATTTCCTTCCAGCACTTTCAAACTTCAGTCTATTTACTTTCTAGTTACCCTATAAATTTTTCTTAGCTGCTCTGCAATTCTAACACTTTGGGGCATAATGAGACGACATGTTCCTATTCGTAGGAAAGGCCCTATTTAAACATTTAGTTGTGTTTCAACTTTGCCACTCTGTCACCTTGGGCAAGACCCAACTTCTCTGAGCTTCCTTGTCTTGCTTCTGAAATGAGGTGGTAGGCTTATGAAGCATTTTATGGTCTCCATTGGAGAATGATTTGTTCTGAGGGTTGTGTTTCTGTAGCTTTTTGTCCATGCTGATGTTATAAATCATATCCAATATATTACACACATATTTTATTCATATTATTTAGCACTGGTGCAATGGGCTTAGGAGTCATGCAGAGTCTGAATTTACCGTTTACTGATGCTGTGACCTTGGACAAAGTATGTACTTCTCGAATTTACAAAATAAAAATTTTGTAGATATCTTGTACTGTTGTACTGAAGATCAAGATACATAATGAAGAAAAGCAACTAGTAAGTCTTTGATAACTGATATTCTTGTTCTGAAAGCTTTTCCTTTGTAAACAATTCATGAATTATTTACTTCTACTTACATTTTAATTGGTCTGAAGTAAAAAAAATATGCCTCTAAAAACTGCTTAAAGGATGATATCAATGACAGCATCCAGAGAAAAGGGGTACACTCATTTTGTTTCCTGTGATTTCACAGAAAAGTGAACATTTTCCATGTGTTGGGCAAGAGCACACAGCACACAATCACCTTCCCCTGCTAAATCCCAGCCTGCCTGAAAGAGACAGATATTCATGCGGACCCAGCAGGCCTCCTCTAGCTTTAGTCTGAGGTCATCTTATCCGCCCTCAAAAAGCTTTTGAAGAGAAATGTGCAAAAGAGAAGGAAGCCTCAGCCATTCCTACAGTCCGCTCAATGAGTCAGAGCAGTATGAAGCTGCTTTCATCTTAGGAACCGTGCATGGGTCAGTCAGCAAAACAGTGGTCCTGCATCGTCACCAAGATGCTGAGGGGTCTGTTGCTCAGGGCTGGCTCTGAGGATGCTGACTAGCAGGAATGGCCTTGGTACCCATATCTGACTTTGCCTTTGAAACTGCACAGGTGCAGTGCCTCTGAGCTCTTCTTAGTTCACTGTTCAGGGACATCTGCCCCCAGGGGTGGAGGTGGGAATAGAATAGCAGGGTCCAAGTCTTCCTGATCTCTGATTCCCACCTGTCAGCACAATACCAAGATGGCACTCAATACATGAATGAATGAATGATTAAGTGAATGGATGTGCAAAGCACATTAGCTAGGTTTTGTTTATTTCGCTACTTACATTGACCTCCACCTCTGATATTGTCATTCAGCACTTCTTGAATTTGGGTTGAAATATAGGGAGAAAATATAATATATGAAACCTCTAACACCTACATACTGTGCATACGGGTCAATGTTTTCCTCTATCAACTCTTTTATGATGAAAAAATTCAGAAAAATTAGCAATTTTTTCAATCTCTCATAGATAATGAATGGTAATCTCAGGATTCAAACTTTAATTTTCTGATTCAAAAGTTCCTGGTATCTCTGCTATACTATGACATTTCTCAGAATTAGAGGGTAGTGCTGGTTAATATAGAAGAAGAAAAGTATGGGTGACATTTCTGACCCTTAGTTTAACTGTCTATCTGTTGAATGACATCCAAACCATTTGAGAAAGATGGAGCCTCTATTCCTGTCAAAGATATTCTGGAAAAGGGACAACCAGTCACTCCCCAAACTTGCCTGAGCAGCCTCTTATTCCTGGCACCATTCCAAGACTGATAAAGCAAACCTTAGGTTGGCTGTCAAGGAACTTCCAACCTCTCCTTGAAGGGAATTATTAAAACTGAACCTGAATTTTATAGATATAAAAATATTTGCTGCAGCAGCATCAGAAAATCAGTAAATACCAAAAAAAAAAAAATGGATTTCATTTTAGACTTCTAATTCACATCAAAGAAATACACACAGACAGAGATGGCTATCAAACAGAACAACAGTTAGAAAGCTGAAATTCCTAAAAATAGTGTCAGATGCTGGTGCCGCACACCTCTGTAAGCCCCAGATTGCTGACCCACATGTGCCTCTGTGTCATTTTCCCTCTGTATCATCCTCAGGCAGCTCAAAGCCTTCACAGACCAGAACCCAGCTGATTTCTGCCTGGAAGGAGTTTTAAGGCCCTATGTTGAAAGATGCTAAACATGGTCTCTGCCAAGAATAACACTAGAATGTCAGCAACTGTTCCTGGCCCCACACCATTTCCCTTCTCACTGAAGAAGGTTAAAAGAACATTCCAAGAAACACATGCTGAAGCCAGGGGCCATGTGGGAACTCTCCAACTTGACTACATCTTTCCCCCAAGCATATCTTATTTTCTAGAAGGGAGACAGCAATGGGTGGCTTCTGACCTTAATGAAAATGATCCAAGAGCAAAACAAAGACTCAGGAATTCAAATTTCATCTGTCTTTCTGCTTCTGTTATTCATGCCTGGTTTCTTATCCTTATTCATAAAACACTTTGGGAAAGATTTCATGTTTATCCAGAGTTCCCTGAGATTCTCGGAGGGAATATAAGTGGCCAATTTTTATCTTCGATTTTGATGTGTACTCCCTTTTTGGGAAGGGAGATTGGGAAAGAACTCTTTTAGAATTTTTAAGAGGCATGAGTGTAGAGACATCACATATACCTTCCAGCTCAACCTTACCCATCCCTGGGAGTTCCATACTAGGTGTGACCATGCACAGATGCTGTTCCATAGAAGAAACCATGTTCTCAACTGAGACATCACACTTGTGGTTCCTGAGTCTAATACATTCCACTTCTGTGCCCATTTCCTCAAGACACATATAGCAGAATGGTGATATGATAGGGGAATAAAGGTATTGAAGACCACATGTTCACTGATGTGAATATGAGGACTTCTCCATTTCATTTTTTTTTTTAAATTGTACACGGACACAATACCTTTATATTATTTATTTATTTTTATGTGGTGCTGAGAATCGAACCCAGGGCCTCATACATGCAAGGCGAGTGCTCTACCACTGAGCCACAACCCCAGCCCTCCATTTCATTTTTTATGTAAAATGTTACAGATTTTATGACTAGATGTTCAGGTACCGCCGGCCATTGTCCTCACCTCCATGACCTAGGGAAGGAAGTGAGGATGAAGGAATTGTGCACTACCTCTTCTAGAATCTGGAATCTCTCAGAAGGAAGAAGATGAGTAATAGGCGTCCCTCTCTAGTCTCATTATCCATACTTGCTGATGCGGTATTTCTCAAGTGCTCAGAAATAGCGCATTGAGATATACAAACTTCCCAGGCAAGATTGATGTTGATGATGGTGGAAAACACAGCAGACACAAAGAAAGGCATATTTGTGTTCTGGTCCTGGATTTTCTCAACCTCTGCTGAATAGTCCAGGGAAAATTAAGTGCTTGGCCTTGACCAAGGTAACATGAGGGACTGGAGATAATGAGCACAATGGTAGCTTGGCAGCAAGACTAGGAAAAGTGGCTGGAGCCAGATTTTGAAGAAAATTATCTGTCATTGAGAATTCTGAATTCTGTAAACCAACAAGGGAGATGTTATTCTGTTCCACTGGCATAAGAAATCTTTACCCTGGTTGTCACAGTCATGACTCAATAAGAGCATCCTCACTGTATAACCTGAAAACCGCATGGTTCTACCTTTCTCGCCTTGATGCCACCCCTAGTGATAGAATGATGTCATAACTGAAGATTCTAGAAATTTTGCAGTACAGAAAGGATGAAGTAACAGGCTGCTATCCATGTTCTCTACACCTGGCCCTGAAGGACTGTGTTATAGCACTGAGAATTACTGTCTTAAAAACATTGTAGTAATGAACAACAAGCAGACAAATATATTGAAAGAGCACAGAGAGGACTTATACCTGTGGAAACTTGTATATGTTTTAAATTTAAAATGAATTGTAAACATATTTACATTACATAGTTAGATGGTATTGGAAAAATTTGAATTCACCATGTAAAGTAACCTCACACTATATTAAAACAATACAAAAATCCAAAACCACCAAAGACCTCAAGTGAGAGGTAAAATATATATATTAGTTAAAGCTAAGTGATGATATAGTGATAATATAGATTAGTTAAGCTAAGTTATGAGGAAGTGAGGAATGACTTATTCAACACAGCCTCAAAATTTCAAATAAAGACCCCTTCTTCTTAGATCTAAGTTGTACAGCATTGTGCCAAAGACTTCTGTGTTTCCCAAAGCCTGTTTTGTCTCCTGTTACATATGCATTCCCAGAATTCCTTGCAGCTCATTGTGTCTTATGAATTGAGTCTTGACCTATGGGATGCAGGCAGGAGTGCAAATACCACTTCCTTGATTGGCCCTTATAAGCCTTCCATAAACACTTTGCGAAATCCTTCCCTCTAGGACAATTGGAGAGGATTCCATTGACCTAAAGGCAGGTATGGACTCAAGATGATTGTGTACATGTGTGAATACGGCATAATGAATTCCACTATTATGTATACATAAAATGCACCAATGAAGAATTTAAAAAAGGAGTCTGGAGGTTTGCACATCCATACAAAATGCTGTCCAACTAGCATCTACTTTGGGTTATGAGTGAGTAATATTTTTATAACATTTTTATTTTGCTGAACCACTGAAGTGTGTTTTGTCTATTACAGTAGCTAGTGTTACCTTAACCCCTCACACACACATAATAACTTTAATAAAAGATTAAACTACAAAATTACAAGTGTTCTAGAATACAATTTATAAGCAAGATTTCATAGCAGAGGTAGAAAGGAGTTTCTAAGCATGGAAGAAAAGCAAACAAAATCATGTATATCGATAGAGTTGATCACACAAAACTCTTTAAATCATTCTATCATCTATCTATCTATCTATCTATCTATCTATCTATCTATCTATCACTCAATCATCTGGCACCTACATACTATTTTAAAATAAGAACAGTCAACATAGAGATCTGCCCTCTTAACTGAATTTTAAGTGCACAATTTGGGCATTTCTATGGTTTGGGGGTAAGTATGCCTCAAAAATTCAAATGCTAATGATTTTGTACTTTGAGGAGGTGTTGTGGACCTTTGGGAAGTGTGAGTATGTGGGAGGTCCTTAGGTCACTGGGGGTGTGCCCTTAAGGAGAATGGTCAGACCTTGGCATTGTCCTCTTTCATTTCCTGACTTTTAATGAAAGCAATTTTGCTCTGTCACATGCCCCCACCATGATGTGCTGTCTTGCCACAGGCCCAAATAACAGGGCCAATCATAAACTGGTGCCTCCAAAACTGTAAGCCAAAATAAGCATTTTTTCTTTATAAATTAATTATCTTGGGTATTTTGTTATAGTGACAGAAAGCTGACCAATACAGGCATAATGTTGTACAGCACATCTCTAAAACTTATTTACCTTGTAAAACCAGAACTTTAGACCTGTTAATCAGCAACTCCTTTTGCCCCCACTCTCTAGTTCTTGGCAACCACTATTCTATTTTCTATGATTTTGGCTCGTGTAGATGCTTCATATAAGTAGAATCATGCAGTATTTGTTCTTCCACTATTCACTAATTTCACTTAGTATAATGTTCTCAGATTTATCCATGCTCTTCTCCAGGTTTATCCATGTTGACACATATGGCAGGATTCCTTCCCTTTTATAGGCCAAATAATATTCCTTTGTATTTATATACCACATTTTATTTAGCTATTCACCTATTAATGGACACTTAAGTTGTTCTCCTATCTTGGCTGTTGTGAATAATGCTATAATGAACATGGGAATGCAGATATTTCTTGGGGGCCAATTACTAATCATTATTTAAATAATAAATTTGTCTTTGCTTTATAACTATAATACATACATCTCTGGACAAATAAACACTGCCCTTTCAGTTTAAAACAACTCCTACATAAAACTACACATTTATTACTCTTATTATTGTTGAGATTAGAAAATAAAATTTAAAGGATAAAATAAATGAAAATATTACTCATAAGTGGTATATAAATATTAGTTTTAAGACACTGAGAATCGGAGTCCCATAATATTTCATGCAGCAGCAGTTTCTTAAAACAATAAAGAGAGATAAATAGTCCCCAAACTACTTTTTACAAAAGAGACAAAAGGAGGTACCAAGTTTTTCAGTATGGTTCCAGAAGTACAATAGTTCATCTGATTGAAGGCCAAGTTAATCTTGAATAAATTCACTTGTATTTTCAGGATGAGAGGGTGATGATGGTGTGTGGAATCCAGAGGAAAGGGAGACAGAGAGGAAGAAGGTAAAATGTCCTCCTGCAGAAATTGTCTTCTTGAATCCACTGGCAATAATGAATTGGAAAGAAATGGGCAAACATAGCCTGGTAGCACAGGTGAGACCTGAAGGGAAGGGAGAGGAAAGTGCCATGTTCAACAGGAAAGTCCACCTGTGAGTGAGGGACCCCACGGGGCTGAGACCTTGGCTTGATGCTCAGCTGGAAAGTCTGCTTGTGATGCGGCAGCTCTTGATTCTTCGCCTAGTGAATGGATCACTGATTTCAGCCACTAAGTGCCACTTTCATTCTATGTAGAGCTTTCTTCATCCAAGCCTTATTCTTGGGAAGTTATTTCATCCTTCAACTTTTCATAGTTTTCCTCCAGGGTCTGAATCTCTTTCTCAAAGCCAGTGTTCTTCAAAGACGATTCCAGTTTTTTATACGCCTTTGAACAGTGCTAATGTTGCCAAGGTGTTCACGTCTTTATCTGAATCAAGGTTAGCAAGTTCTGGGGCAAGATTTTTTCCCCTTTTAATAAAAAGCTGGCTCTTATTTGACCTAAATATTCTGAACAAAATTGAAGTCTATGAAAAATGTTACTTTAGTGCTCATAAGAAACTGTAGACCTCCAAGTGCATGTGTGAGTGATAAGGCAGTACAACCAGCCACCACCATGCACACCTTTCCAAGGATTGCCTGTAAGTAAGGCTTTGAGGGCCTCTTCACGGCACTTAGTATCCCTACCTAAAAATAAAAACTACTTTCAACAGGAATGACTCTACCAGGGCTAACAGCTGCAGAGCCTAATCCATAGTGTTACACCTGGAACCAAACCTCACCTGGCCACCGGGACAGACTATTAGTGGGACTTACGGAGAACAGGACAGGTACAATAAAGAGCTCACTTTCCCCATAGCTGTTCCATTTCTTGTTCTCTCCTCTCAAAGTAGAAATGTTAGTCCAATAAACACTCATTTATCTACTTCCTATATTCAGCATTGTTAACAATTTAACCCATTTATTCTATGCACTTCTTTCTCCATTCATTTTCTTAGATGAACCATTTCAAATCAGGTCAAATTAAATCACAGACATAACAACATTTAGCATGCATTTCCGAAAAAGTAAGGACAACTGTATACTCTTGTAGTACTGTTGTTACCCACTTTTCAGATAAGGAAATTGATGAGTGCCTGAAAATCTCTTTGAGGTGAGGAAGGAATCAAAGCCTCAGTACAGGTTCCTGTTCAGGCCTGTAGAATGAGATAGTGAGTGGCCCTGAGACAGGGTGAGGATCTCAAGTGGCAGTTCTGAAAAAGCTCACTGAATTGTGTGATGCAAGAATTTTAACTTTTCATAGGAGGAGAAAAGACAATTGAAAAGTTGAAAACAAATATTGTTTATATAGTACAGTTCAAAGGTTAATAATCTGTAAAATCTTCTCCAAAGCAATACAAAGACAAACGCCTCATTTTTATTTTAAAAAGAATATTTTAGAGGTCATCTTTTGTTTTGTCAGTCTAGTAATCGTTTTCTCTCCTTTGCATAACTGTCTCTTGGGAAAACATCCTTTGCTACTAGATGGAACTGTCAATAGCATGATTCCAACCTTCCTCTTCAAGAATGGGCATGTGACCAGAAGACCTCACTCCTTAGACAGACTGATTCCTCAGGGTAGGCATTTGTGCTCTAAGCTATTGTATATTCTTCAAAATAAAAGGAACATTACTAACATCCCCACCAACCTCTACTCACACTTTTTTGCTCAATCACTACTTGCAAAGACAATGTAAATTGAGAGTAATTTTCTTTTACTTTAAAATCTTTTTATTTTTAATTGTGCTAAACTGCACATAACATAAAATTTACCATCTTAACCACTTTTTTTTTTTTTTTGGTACTGGGGATTGGAACCCAGGAGTACTTAACTGCTGAGCCACATTCCCAGCCCTTTTTAAATATTTTATTTAGAGAAAAGGTCTTGCTGAGCTGCTTAAGTCTTTGCTAACTAAGTTGCTGAAGCTGGCTTTGAATTTTCCATCCTCCTGCCTCAGCCTCCCAAGCTGCTGGGATTACAGGAGTGTGCTACTGCTCCCAGCTTAACCACTTTTAAGTATACTACAGTTCAATAGTGTATAAGTGAAAGCATAGTTATTTTATTAACTATTTGCAACATTTGGGCAACCATTGCCATTGTCCATCTTCAGTTTTCTTTTCCTCTGGAGGAACTGGAACCTAAGGTCATTTTTGCTGCCCCCATGGAGAATATGACTAAGAAGAGAGTCAGAGAGGAGGAGGAGAGATGGGTGGGGACTGGGAGGAGAGCGGGAAAGACATTGAGATTATATGATTATACAAATTGAGATCCTGGATCTAGACTTGCCCAAAAGCCAGTGTGCCCCTAGATCCCATAAATCCTTGAGCTCACTGGGTTTCTGTTATTTGTAAGAAAAGAGTTTATGGCCTAATACATTCATTGCTGTACAATCAACAAGGGAAAAAAATTTAAATGCCCGATAATCCAATGGCCAATATAGGAAGAATATCGCTTAACAAAGAAAAAAAAGCAAATTAAAATCAGATGTTTTATAATATTTTCAAAGATTAAAAAATGTTGGTAAGTACTATAAAGTATACAAAGCAGGCATTTACATAGAAAGCTAGAGAAAAAGTTTCCTGGTAAACTTTCTGAAGGATGATTTGGCAACAAGTGCCAATATTAAAAATATATGTTCTCTCACCCACTAAGTCTTCTCCATGGAATTTATATTTAGGAAATAATTGGGAAATTTCTGAAATAGGTTCTGTGGCATCACTAATAATAACTAGAAATGAGAAACATTCTTAATGCCTGACAATAGAGGATTGATTGTATAAAACAAATCATGTAGAGCCATAAATTAAATACTGCTTAAATTAAAAGTGTACAAACAGAGCAGGGTGGGCACATGGGGGCCAGACTGACACACCTGCCTATTTAATTCCTTTTGCCTTCCCCGGGCCAGCTTCTGCTTCCAGAAATCCTCCTCTCGTTTCACTCAGGCTTCCTGTGATGCTATGATTCATCACTTTCCGAGTCTCTAAGCTCCCTTGCTGTGATCCATGGTCCACAGGCTTAGTCTCAACTCAGCAACTTCACCCAGAAGGAGTTCTCAGCATGATCTGTGGCTGGGCATCCTGGGATCAGTCTGCTCTGTAGAAGATGACTAGCTAAGTAAGTTCCAGCTTCTTCCCCCTGAGCCTCCCTTGAACACCACAGTTAAGATATATGTGTGTACCCACATGCCTAAGTAAATACGTTAACGCAGTTATAATTGGAGACTACCTAGGACTGCCAGAGCTTGAATCTTGGCTCTGAATCTCACTAGATAATGACCTTGCGAAATACACCAACGCCATATGCCTTGGTTTCTTCTTCTTAAAAATGAACCCAACAAAAAAATATCTACCTGATTGTTTTGAGGGTACATGAAAATATAGGCAAAGCATTAGCATAGCCTTTGATACATGATGCACCACTAGAACATGTTAATTATCATTACTTCTCAGGCACACAGGCTTGATTGCAGATTTGAAAAACTCATATATCATTATGAAAATGTGTTGGCAAGTGACAAAAATCAATGTTAAAGTAGCTCAAAGAAAGAATGTTATTTATTGTCTTATTTAACTGGGGAATTCAGAGGTTAAGTTCCTTGAGTCAAGAAGTCTGGATTCAAATCCCAATTATATTGTCCATCTATGAATTTGGGAGAGTCAATACCTGTGTTTGAGAAGTTGGAGAACAATCTCCTCCCTGGGGCCTGAGATCTCTACCACTACAGGATCATTTCTTTTCCCATGTAGATGGGGGATGTTTTCTAGAAATGACATGTAGAGCCATGTGCTCTTTGCCACAAGAAAGACGACCAGGTAGTTTCTACAAATCTCCCATTTAAATGTCTTCTTTGTTTAGAAATCTGTTTCTATAAAAGGAATCTGTTCTTTAATGTCTTATGAATCAGAGACAAATAGTTATTGGAGGTCACCAGGGACCTAGCATGTTTGTTCCTAGTGAAATGAGGAAAGGGATAGGTCTCCTGGGAGTAGACACAGGCTCTGCTATCCTCTCCTGACACCCCCACTCAATCTTGGAGGAGAAACACAGGTCTGCAGTCTGAAACTGTTTAGATGATTGGAGAAACACACTCACAGAGAACTAGGAAGCGGAGTGGATGACCCCTGGTTGTTGATAGAAGAGCTTTTGATTAATCTCTAACCTTAATGTTTCAATGTCTTGAAATTGATGTTGTCACCATAAAGAATCTGGAGGGAAGATGTTTTAAAACTGGTTGACCCAAATTAATTGCTCTAAAATTTGGTTTTTGGCCTACAAATGATGCAGGTTTATTGTAGAGGTGACAACACAATGTATGGGTAAGAGTTTTATAGACTATTAAAGGTTATTCAGTGTTTCCACTGCTTTTGTGCTTGATTAAAAGGCACCATATCACATGGTGATATTTCATTTTTCTAATAATCAGTTTCCAATTTGATCTCTAAAAGTGAAAAATAAATTAGGATATGTATTATATTAGGATCACATAAATAAATTAAGATCTACATTATATTAGGATTACTAAAATATTTTTCAAGAATATATCTTTTATAAGCTCTTTCAGTTTCCACAAGTGAATGATATGCCACTGTGGCATTGTGTGAATTTTACCAATAAACTTGATTTTAAAAACAATAAGAAACAAACAAAATTAAAAAACGAACCAAAGCAATAATTCCCCTATGCTTATGCAAACTAGACAATGAACATGGAGCCCAGCACAGAGGTCCAATGACATCTATCCACAAAGCCCACCCAGAACTAATTTGGAAGGATATGTAAGACATCACAAAGGCAAAAAGGAAGATGCATTCTTGCACTTTGGAGTGTTGTTATGGTCAGGTCTTGGCCACTGAGTTGCCCCCACACATGTGCTGTGTGTGCGCTAAGTTAGAGTATTTCCTCTTCCTGGCAACAGCATCCACTGTCTTGCCTTGGCCAGGCACGAGGGGAACAAATCCTTCTGAATGTGTGGGTTTATAGCAGTAAATGCCCCCATATCATTAGGCTTTCAAGTCTGTAAAAGTGTGTGCATATGTGGCTTTCTTTACAAGAGGTTTACACAAATAAAGTCATTGGCACCTTTACTAATGCATGCATCTGGGTCAATGCAGTGGAGCAGGAAAGGCAATTCCTCATAATCAACAAAGTGAGTCTTGTTGCAAAGTTGGGTGACTAGTTTTGAAATGGAAGAGATCTCAAAGGTCATCTATTTGGTCCAAGTCCTTCATCTTACCCCAGAAAGTAAAAACCATGTACCCAAGGTCACATAGATAGTGATTGAGTATTTACTGGAAGTAGAAGCTTCTGTCCTTTTAATCTATGACCTGTTGCCTCAGGACACCCTGAATCACCACCCACCAGCAAGATGATCAACACCCCATTCTGTGTCTATTGCCTTGTAGGTTTCCTCTGGTGGCTTTTGATGTCCTGTCCTTGTGGTTACAGTCTCCCTGACATCCTCCTGACTGCAGACCCACAATGCCATGTGGTTATGTGTTCAGAGAAGGAGCTCATTTTTATACAAACATAAGCACATGTAGAGATTTTAAAGCTGATTTAGTTAAATTACACCATTGTTCCACCTCATTACTGTGAATCACCAGGACCAAAAGCTTGTGCATGCTATATTGCATGGAAATCCCCCCGGGCTGTTACTCTCTGACCTGTGAAACTCAAAGAAGACATTGATTTGTGGCACACTTACTTCTAGGGCTTTGTGCATTTTTTCTATCCAACACTTAGCTCAGTCGGTTTGTGTCATTTCTGAGCATTTCATCCTACAGTTTTACCTGTCGGGTCTTTACCTTAGCAGCTATTACATCCAGTAACTCGAACTGATGGCAAAAGGCATGAGCGGAGGGGACTTTGGGAGAGAAACAGAACTATTTTTCAGGACTGAATCAAAACCCGTGGCTCAACTTATGAATGGTCTTTGTAAAATCATCTCCCTAAGGCATCTGTTGTGCATGTACCACTTGTGTGAATTCATTATTCTTAAATCCAAGAATGAAAACATTAAACAAATCAATAAAACAGAGTCCTTCTTACCACATGGTTTCACCTCTGCTCTGAAGAGAATGTTGCCCTAGAGGCTAAATCTCCTCATCTTATCTCAGTCCTCACCTTACTTGGTTCACAAGCAGCCTTGGGCAAATCAGTTCTCCTCCTTTGGAATGCATGCTCTTTTCTGGGCTCTGAAGAGACCACACTCCCTTGATTTTCCTGGACCTTATCAGCTTTCCCCTTTATTCTCTGATTCTTCTTCATGTTCCCAGCCTTCACATTTTGGAGTGACCCAAGGCTCAGTCTTGATCCTTTTCTAATTTTTTTTTTGTACCTGCTCAGTCCCTTGTTGATCTCATCAAAGCCTGTCATTGATGACTCCTCAGATCATCTTGTAACAGGGACTTGGAGAGCCCTCCTTTGCTACAATCAGTGACTCTTCTCTTAGTCCTGCAGGTGCCCCATAGGCAACTAAAAGCAGGACAAAGCCTGACATCTCTGTCTTCATATTGTGTCTATCTCATTTATTACCTTAAACCTTTGTGATCTGCTTAGTTCTGCTTATAGGTATGTTAACCATTTAAGGAACATTCATTTAAAAACAGCTAATCCATCAGCCCTAAATGTACTAACTTACCTAGTCCCCCTCCAGTACTGAGGCAAGTCATGTTTCAGTCCCCTGGAGTGGAGCCTAGAAGTCTTCAGTCACTCACTTACACCTTCGAGTAACAGCAGGAGCAATTGCCTCCTGGGAGCTGAACTGCTCCTTTCCAGGATCACAGGCCTGAGGGATAAACATCCTGAGCAGCAAGAGGAAGTTGCCCCCTCCAGTGAAAAAGATGTCTCTCAAGCCACCTCACAGAACCAGAGCCACGAGAATGACCAAACAGGCCATAGTTTGATGAAGACTGCTTAATTATCATACCTCTGGCTCCTCCTACACCGATTCTTTATTTAAACCTAAGGCTCCTGTCAGCATCCCCAAATCACAGCTGAGATGCTAGATCTCAGTTTGCCTTCCTAATATGGCCACATTGATTTAAGTGTCCCTTTCTACTTTTACCATTATCTTTTCTGCTTGTTTTGGGGGGTTGAGTGACCATATCTGGTTAGTTGGAACTCCTAGGGTCAGGCCTCTGATCTAGGATGCCAGGAATGATATCTGGAGCCTGGAATTCTCCTTTGAATTCCCAACTGTTTCTCTAACCACCTACTCATATGTCCTCGGATGTACCACTGCCAGCTCAAATGTAACATGACAAAGCCAGCTCCTCTTCTCTGTCCTCCTCCCATCCCAGCTAATGGCAACTCCATTCTTCCAGCTAGTTGCTCAGGTAGAGTCATTGCTGAATGTCCACCAGAGAATCCAAGTTACTCAGAACTTTGGAGGCAGAGGATGGACCCAGGAGGACTTAAATACCCAAATCCCATTTATCATCATATGTGCATCCTCATCTCATCACTGAGTTGAGGACAAAGCTCTAGGGCTTGGAGAAGCCCCAGGATAAAAAAGAACCTGTATAATTAAAAAAAAGACACTCTGAATTACATAAGCTCTTGTATTCTTGGATCTCTTTGTCACAGCAGCTTACTTAGCTTGTACTATAACTAACACAAGAGGTGAGGAACTAGAAGTTGCAAATGTAGAAACCATTCTCTCAAGAAGCCTGAGTATGTGGGAAGGAGAGAAATAAATAAGACTGCTGCTGGAATGTTTTATTGAAAAGGTTGTGAGGAAACTTGGCTCCAGGAGGAAGCTGTTGAAATGCAGTCAGCTCACTGAGATATAAGCCTTTTCTCTGACTCAATAAATTTGCTAAATGTCCACCAGAGAGTCCATGTCACTCACAACTTTGTGGGTAGAAATGGACCCAGGAGGGCTTAAATATCTAAGCCCCATTTAACAATAACATTCCTTCTTTCTGAAGTAATATACACTGTAAGTTTTCAATTTTAAAATAATAGATTGGTAGCCCAATAGTAAAATATACAAATTGAAATATTTGGTTCTTAAATAGGAAAGATTGTGTATTGAAACATTCATGCTTATAAATCCTTCTTATAACAGAAAGTAATGTACTTACACTGTGCCTGGTAAGGGGTGATGAGAATAATAAAAAGAAATTTAAAAAGAGAATAAAATTATGGCATTTGCAGGTAAATGGATGGAGTTGGAGAATATCATGCTAAGCGAAGTAAGCCAATCCCAGAAAACCAAATGCCAAATATTCTCTCTGATTAGTGGATGCTGATCCATAATGAGGGAGAGGACACGGGAACAATGGAGAAACTTTGGTCAAAGAGGAAGGAGAATGGAGGGGACATGGGGGCAGTAAAGATGGTGGAATGAGATGGGCATCATAGCCCTAGCTTCATGTATGACAGCATGTGTGATGTGATTCTACATCATGTACAACCAGAGAAATGAAAAGTTGTGCTCCATCTGTGTACACTGAATCAAAGTGCATTCTGCTATCATGTCTACCTAAGTAGAATAAATAATTTTTTTAAAAAAGAAAGAAATTAAAAAGATCAATAACTGTTTTAGTCAGCTTTTTCGCTGCTGTGACTAAAGGACCCAACCAGCACAATTGTAGAGAAGGAAAAGTTTATTTGGGGGCTCACGGTTTCAGAGGCCTCAATCCATACACAGCAGGCTCCATTCCTTGGGGCTCAAAATGAGGCAGAACATCATAGCAGAAGAGTGGCAGAGGGAAGCAGCTCACATGATGATCAGAAAGCAGAGAGAACAACTGCACTCACTAGATACAAATATATACCCAAAGCCATGTCCCCAATGCCCCACCTCCTCCAGCCACACCCTACCTGCCTTCACTTTACCCTACTGCTCAATTAATCCCATCAGGTGATTAATTCGCTGATTGGGTTAAAGCTCTTGTAACCCAATCATTTCTTCTTTGAACCCTCTTGCATTGTTTCATATGTGAGCTTTTGGGGGACACCTCACATCTAAACCATAACAATAAGTCTCAGTTATTAAGCACTTAAAATGAATCTTGTGCTATTCAGGTGCTGCCTACCAACTCCTGAAAACCTGGTCTTGTTCAACAGCACATAGTCAGACTGTTAGTTGTTTCCTGAAATTTTCTCTGGTAGGCTGGATCAAAATATGGCTCAGGAAGACACAAAATTAATACCCAGAAATTAAGTGTGGTTCTATACTCCAACAACAAGTAATCTAAAAGCAAAATTAGGAAATCCATCACATTCAGAACAGCCTAAAAAAAACCAAAACTTGGAAATCAGTCTAATAAAAGAGATGAAGGGCCTCTATAATGGAAACTACAGAACACTAAAGAAAGAGAGGAAGACCTTAGAAGATGGAAAGACCTCTCATGTTCTTGGATAGGCAGAATTAATATTATTAAAAAGTCCATACTACCAAAAATGCTATACAGATTCAATGAAATTCCCATCAAAATTTCAATGACACTCTTCATAGAAATTGAAAAAGCAGTCATGAAATTCATTTGGAAAAATAAGAGGCCCAGAATAGCCAAAGCAATCCTTAGCAAGAAAAGTGAAGCAGGAGACATCACAATACCAGACCTTAAATTATACTACAGAACTATAGTAACAAAAAAAGCATGGTGTTGGTTCCAAAATAGACATGAAGACCAATGGAACAGAACAGAAGACAGAGACAAACCCACACAAATAAAGTTTTCTAATACTTGATAAAGACACCCAAAACAGGCATTGGAAGAAAGATAAGCATTTTAACAAATGGTGCTGGGAAAACTGGAAATACATATGTAGCAAAATGAAATTTATCCCCTATCTCTCACGCTGCACAAAACTCAACTCAAAGTGGATCAAAGACATAGAAATTAGACCAGAAACCCTGCACCTACTAGAAGAAAATGTAGGTCCAACACTCCAACACATCAGCTGAGGAACCAACTTCCTCAGTAAGACTCCTAAAGTGCAAGACATAAGATAAAAAGTCAATACAGGCAGGGCTGGAGTTGTGGCTCAGTGGTAGAGTGCTGGCCTAGTATATGTGAGGCACTGGGTTCAATCCTTAGCACCACATATAAATAAATAAAAGCCCATCAACAACTAAGAAAATTTGTTTTAAAAAAATCAATAAATGTGATGGCCTCAAACTAAAAAGCTTCCTCTCAGCAAAGGAAATAATCAATAGCATGAAGAGAGTACCTACAGAGCAGAGAAAATCTTTGCCACCTGCACCTCAGATAGAGCATTAATCTCCAGGATATATAAAGAACTCAAAAAACTTAACACCAAAAAAAGAAAACACCAAATAACCCAATCAATACATGTGCTAAGGAACTGAACAGACATTTCACAGAAGAAGTAATAAGAATGGTCAACAAATAAATGAAAAAATGTTCAACATTCCTAGTAATTAAAGAAATGCAAATTAAGACTACTCTGAGATTTTATCTCACTCCAGTCAGAATGGCAACAACCAAAAATACAAATAACAATAAATGTTGGCAAGGATGTGGAGAAAAGGGTGCACTCATACATTGCTGGTGGGACTGCAAATTGGTGCAAACACTCTGGAAAGCAGTATGGAGATTCCTCAGAAAACTTAGAATGGAACCACCATTTAATCCAGTTATCCCACCCCTCAGTATATACCCAAAGAACTTAAAATCAGCATAGTACAGTGACATTGCTACATCAATGTTTATATCAGCTCAATACACAATGATTAAGTTATGGAACCAAACTAGATGCCCTTCAACATATGAATGGATAAAGAAATTGTGGTATATTTACACAATGGAATATTACCCAGGCATAAAGAAGAATGACTTTATGACATATGCAAGAAATGGAAGACCTGGAAACTATCATGCTTAGGGAAATAAGCCAATCCCCAAAATCCAAAAAGCTCAAATATTTTGCTGATATGTGGAAGCTAATCCACAATAAGGAGGAAGAGGGGAAGAATAGAAGAATAGATATTTAGTAGATTAGACAAAAGGGAATGAAGAGAAGGGAGGGAGATTTAAAAAAAAAAAAGGAAAGACAGTGGAATGAATCAAAAATATTTTTCCACATACTTATTTGAATACACCATAGTGAATCCCTCCATCATGTACATCCATAAGAATGGGGTCCTAACTAGAATAAGATATATTCCATGCTTGTACGATTATATCAAAATGGATTCTACTGTCACGTATAACTAAAAAAGAAGCAATACAAAATAATGGCTTGGTCTCAAATAGGTCTGAGCTTGATGTGCTCTTCACTGACTATTCACTTCTATTACACTCACAAAAACTAAAGTAGTTAGGGATCTTTGATTTGCATGTCAAAAGCTGCAGATTAAAAAAATGGATCTTCATTTATGGAAAACTGAAATCTGTTCTTTGTGCATATCTCATAATCAAATGGTTTGTTACCCAAAGGTTATATCATGGGGGCAGCTCAATCAATAAAATTCAAAAAAATCTATAAGCTTCATATAGCCAAGGTAAAAGTTATATTGGATTTTAGAACATATAAATATTATAAATGGTCACTGTGTGGAGTCAATGAAGAATGATATGTACTTGTTGGAATGGCAGGTAGAAGTCACCTTCAGAGTCTGAATGCTATTCAGGTCTTAGTGATGGATGACTCCTTGAACCTGGAATGGGTACTCAGTAGATCTATGTAAGCATGGTACACATTCAAATTCAGAAGTTATGTTTATGATTCTCAAAAGCATGTTTTATCCTGGTATGAGGAGAGAGAAAGGTAAAGGGGTAAAAAAAAAATGAAGAATTGGTGCTTGAAGGAATTATATAGATGGTTATGAGGTGGTAGATTTCTCCCCACAAAGAGGACATGGAAGACATTTTTGAATGTTGAGGGGCTTTTTTCAACAACTTTATCTGCACAAGCCATCAGCCTAGAAAGCTTCTTGAGGTTTGGATTAGTCAGAGTTCTCCAGAGAAACAGCCAGTAGGAAATACCTGATCTATGTATCTCAAAGGAGCTTCATTACAAGGAACTGGCTCACATGATTATGGAGATGATCTACATCTGCAAGCTGGAGACACAGGAGAGTTGGTATCATTCAATTCCAGTCCAAAGACCTGAGGACCAGGGTAGCCAATAGTACAAGTCCTAGTCCAAGGGCTGGAAAAGATAAGAAGAGATGCCGCAGCTCAAGAAGGGAGGGGGTAAAAGCAGGCAAATTCCTTCTTCCTCTGCCTTTTGTTCTATTTGAGCCCCAAATGGACCAACCACATTGTATAGGGTATTCTACTTGGCTAATCCCATGGACTCGAATGCTAATCTCCTATAGACATACTCAGAATCAGCGTTTAACCTCAGAATCCTGTGGCCAATCAAGTCAATACATCAAATTAACCATAGCAAGGCCATTTTATTTCAATAAGCATGGCCCAAGTTAGAGACCACGGAGAGTAGATGACCCTCCTGAGGCCAGGAGAAGCCATACATGAAGCCCACAGCCACACTGTAGAACTAGGAGATGATACAGGTGGGTCTATCCATCTTCAAAGGAAGGTTGGCTATTTCTCCAGTAC
Source organism: Geosciurus inauris (assembly GCA_004024805.1). Classification (NCBI taxonomy): domain Eukaryota; kingdom Metazoa; phylum Chordata; class Mammalia; order Rodentia; family Sciuridae; genus Geosciurus; species Geosciurus inauris. Next base: position 60,037 of record PVHX01002296.1, read on the forward strand.
TACATTTGCCCATGTGAGACAAGAGGCTTCTATCCAGTCTCAAATGGACTTGGAGGCATATTTAAAGTCATAGGTGTGCATTTCACTGGAAGAGGTAGAGGACTTCTCCTGTAACCCAAAGGTTCACCTTAGCGCCTGTGCAATAATGAATTCCATCAGAAGGGCATTTATTTACTCAGTCACTTCAGATACTGTCCCAGGACCAAGGGGATGCCCATACATGGCCCCCAATTGACTTCCAGGTGTACTTACATACAAATTTTAAATTATAAAATGTTTTGTCTTCTACCTATAATAGGAAACACATTTAACACATTTAACCTAGGAATTTTGTCCACACACTCAGACCTGTATGTGTATACAGAATCAAATTTTATATACACATATATACATAAAATATGATCAAATCTCTCTCCATATATATCTTAATATATACAGAATCAAACTTTTCATGCAACAATACTTTTTATTACTATGTGTGATGCACCCTGACATTTTCTGGTCTATTCAATTCTATTTTACAATTGCTGGTTGTACCCACTAATCGATTGCACAGAGTAATAATAGGGTGGCAAAATGCAGTTTTAGAAGTGACATTTTTGGCTAATAGAATGGAGATTCCTACAGGTCAGCTAACAAGTTGGGGGATTTTTAAAAATTGGTTTATAGATTTAGTTTCTCCTTCTTTAAAACTTACAGAGTGACTCTTCTGAGAAATTTCAAAGAATTTATCTTGCACATAAGCAAGTGACATTCAGCAGCTTTGTATCTGGCTGGCTTGGACCCAGACCTGCTATCCAGGACTACAGGAGGAGGACCCAAGAGACGAGAGATGGGACAGGGGAGGCTCAACAAATCAGGGGCAGGCCAGAAGCCAGAAGTAGAAACTGAACCTCAGGGCTGAAAGTTCAAATCTCACATATCAAAAGGTTTGGGGTGTGTATGGGGAGGTGGGGGGCATGTGGGAAGAAAAGGGAGACAAAGAGAAGACATATCAGGAAGATTCTGGGATCTTCTCCCCACTCCTCTTTTTACTCTTCCATTTTAGCAACGTGGTCTTCATACATGCTGCCCTATCTCAGCCCTTCCAGGACTATCCCTGGAAGTTTTCTCCCTAGTTCCCCAAATCCTTACCATAGGGAGGTTCTGAAAATCCCTCCCTTTCCTTTTCTGTCTAGCTCCTGCCTCTCACAAGCTCAGCCCATTCTCCACCAAGAGGATCTAACTTTACAGACAAGAAATACCTTGACTCCTGGCCCAGGCTCCTTTGGCTCAGGACAGCCTTCTGACACTTCAGGAACATGCACCCTGCGCTCTCTGATGCCTCAGCGCTCAACATCTCAAAGGCAGTAGACAGCCACACATGGTTACAACAGCTGGCTCAGAAGTTGACTTATGTCATTGGGAAGATGTTTAAAATGTGTTTGGCCACTGAGAGAAGGCAAAAAAAAAAAAAAAAAAAAAGAATCCCAGTTTCCAATAGTTGCACAAAACTGTTAAAAATTAGTCTTGAAACAGAGGGTTTAGTGTCAGTGATTTGGCAAATCCATATCTGCACAGCATACCTCATTTCTCTCCTCAGGCTGAATAACTAGACAATTTGTGTCCCTGCTGACAGGAAGGAGATGAGGAGTTGGTGTTATTATGCTGCTGTTCTGGATAAGGATCTGAAACACTTTGCTTAGGCAACACCATGTCTGAGGAAGGGCAGGAAGAATAAAAATTTCTGCCTGGTGTGTTGGTGTACATGCCTAGGACTCAGAGCAGAGCCCTGCTACAGCTGGTTGAGAACATGACCGAGGCTCTAGGCTGGAGCCTAAAATCAGATCTTGAGATCTTATTATGCTCTGGCTGGCTGCACTATAGCCGTCTACTTCCAGATGGTCCCTGTTCAACATAGGAGAAAATAAGCAGATAGATATGGCCACCCTGTCCCATGAGGTCACGTCTAGTCGCGTTCTACTTACTCCTCCAGCTGTACAGCAAACTGAAAGGGAAGGGGGAGAGCTTATTGCCTAATTCCCTTGACTTGTTTTACTTGTCACATCCAGACACCACAACATCCAACTAAAGAAACAGGGTGCTCCTTCCATCTATATCTTTCAGTCAAATCTCTCTATTAACCCCTGCAGAACATCCTCCATGTGTCATTAGCCAAAACTAGATCAGTTGCTTAGCATTTTTTTTGGAGGAGGGACACCAGAGATTGAACTCAAGGGCAATCAATGACTAAGCCATGTCCCCAGCCCTACTTTGTGTTTTATGTAGAGACAGGGTCTCACTGAGTTGCTTAGCACCTCACCATTGCTGATGCTCGCTTTGAACTCACAGCCCTCCTGTCTCAGCCTCCCAAGTCGCTGGGATTACCAGCGTGCACCACTGCACCTGGCCCTAAATGTATTACTGGCATTGTGCAGGCAGACACAAATAAATGGGGCACTGTCAGTAAGCATGAAGGGGCAATGGATTTGAGGCAGGCCACCAATTACATCCACTGCAAAACATAACAACACAAGTAACCATGGCTACTATTTACAGGCCACTCAGGGTGTGCTGGGTACTATACTTAGTGAATTATCTGCATTATCTCACTTCACTCTCATAAAACTCTTGATGTGAATAATATTTTATCATCACCTTTACATAGGTGATGCAACTGTAAATCATAATAGAATCATGACTGAAACTCAGTTCTACCTCTGAAATCCATGTTCTTTCAGATAAGCCCCATTAACTTCAGTAGTTAATGAACACATGGATCCTTATCGATGGATCTTTCCAGTGACATGCAGTTGATGATATAAGCTGGACCACTGGCCAACACGCTTTCACAGTGGACTTTTAACATCCATTCTGTTCATTAAATTGAAATCTCCTCCATAGCTCTCCCATAAAGACACTGATAGGAAAACTTCAGTCAAAGAATGTGTAGCTGGGTAAGATGTAGGCAAATGCTAAAGGCGATCATTATTAATCACATAATTATCCATCATAAGACTACAGAGGTAAAAAGCATGAAAAATTTGCACTGACATTGATACATTCAGCAGGTCCCATCAATGCGGTTCATGGGAAGTAAGGTAGGAAAGTACTTCTGAGCTCAGCAACTAGACGGAGGGTTCCTGAATGCTAGGTCATGTTGGGAGATACAACACCTGAAACAGTTGTATTGCTGATGGAGAGAAAATTGTTTTAAAAAGTGATCATTAGAGGTTAAGGTGAGAGAGACAAAAACATGCATGACACCTTAGGGCAAGATAAAGGTGTAACAGAAACAATCAAAAAATCAAACCACTAAAATCATTTTGTCTCTGAGATCTTATCACTCTGTCTTTAACAAGGCATACTTTTGGGGGGGCCAGGGGCTACCAGGGATTGAATTCAGGGGCACTCGACTGCTGAGCCACATCCCCAGCCCTATTTTGTATTTATTTAGAGATGGAGTCTCACTGCGTTGCTTACTGCCTCACTGTTGCTGAGGCTGACTTTGAACTCGTGATCCTCCTGCCTCAGCCTCCTGAGCCACTGGGATTACATATGTGCAACACCGCGCCTGGCAAGGTATACTTCTTAAATCAGTGATTTCCATGCATTCAAATCCTACCATCCATCTAAAGAAATGCACCTTGAGATACCATGTACTCCCAACAAGGGACAGAAGAGCTTCTGGTAGGGTCTAGAGAGCTGTGAGTGTGACTCCTCCTCCCCGGGGACCTCCGTATGCTCCCAGCTTGAAATGTAAGGGAATTTGGAGAATTTTTTTTTAAAGATACCTTTAGGGACTCTAGAGGGCTACCCTTATGGGCCCAGAGCGGCTTCGGGTCTTACATTTCAACACTTTATCACGAGGACCTGAGAACACCCTGAGTGCATGTTTTGGCTTTCCTGAGGTTTGACCAGTGGTCAGCAGAAGGTATCAGCAATGAACAAAAAAGGAAACTTGGGAGGCAAGTGACATCAAAATGGTAAAAGTCTGACAGGGGAAGGTGGGAGAGGAACATCAGGTCATGAAAGACTACACACCTACCACCCACACCCCGCCACACACATACCAAATATGCAAACAGCTTCCTAAGCATGTAGGTCCCATTAGCAATTCTGTGTTGCCTCTGTGTCTTACAACTCTCATTCTCAAAAGGGACATTCATTCTCATCTCAAACACTGGTGAGCAGCACATCTAACTGTTATCCATCCACTCGGTTTAACCCTCTCCCACTGAGCACTTAGAGGAAGACAGGAAGATGGAAATTTCAAAATCTCAACAGAAGATTCAGCTTTCAGCTTTCTCTGGAGTAAAGGAGCTTGTGCCAACATCCAGTCACTTGTGTTATTTTGACTCATTTGCCAAAACGTTTTCATAGAGGAATTAACATTAACTTCTATTCCACTTGCTTAGTTGAAGTCTCCTCTGTAGCTCTCCCATAACATGGCACTGATGTGAAAGACTTCAATCAAAGACTGTAACCGGGGAAGGCATGTAATCAAATGCTAAAGGCAATCATTGTTATTTGCATAATAATTCTCCATCATAAGATTATAGAAGCGAGAAGCAGAAAATTTTTATCCAGAGGCAATGTCTTTTTCTTCAATGAGACAAAGTGAAGTTAGGTCCACTTTAAAATCTAGGGTCCATTTTAAGAGGATTGTGCTGATAATAGTGAAGCTGTTGAGTGACAGGGTACAGGATGGTTCTAAACAGAAAATGAGATATCTAACACATCTTTTGCAATGGTATTTTTCAGTGTTAAAAATATTACCATGTGTTGAGATGAAAGATTCAAAAAAGAAAAAACCTTTTGAAATCTAGTAATCCTTTGCCAGTCGCTGGAATATCATGATTGGCAAAACTTCAGCTGGCATGCTCATGTCCTTATAGAAAGTAGAGGTTAGGAGAAAAACAGGGAAATAAAAATGACATCAATATTCATTTTAAAATACAAAATAAATAGAAGTTCTAGAAAGCGGTCATATTTCAAATCAAGCACAGTTTGAGATATAATCAGTTCTTTATAGTTCAGAGAATACTGCCATCACCCTGTGACCTGCAGAGCCAGGAGCTTTCACCAATTTTAAGTTATGTGGATTCAACATTTCTATAAAGTTTTAATATCAGCCCTTCTGGGTTGAAATTTAATACCTTCTGTACTTGCGTTCTTCTTAGTTTCAGTTTTGCAAGTCTCAGCAGAATGCTTGCAGAATCCTTAAGAAAAGTCACAGATTCTCATGTGGCCCAAGGACATGTTTCCTGGGCCTACTCTCCTATCCATAAGCTGGGAGGGAGGTGGAATAAAACAAGGTTTCACCACATAGGCCGTTTTACACAGTCCCTTTGGATTACCAAATTCATCCAGCTACAACTCCTGATTTTTAAAATTTGGGGCCAGAGATCTTTTCACTACACTTAAGATGGCAAATACTGTTCATAGTACCAATTCTGAATTATTGGCAAGGGAGGCCTGGAGCTTCTATGGAGAAGCTGCATTGAGATTTATCAGAAGAGCGTTGTCATTGATCAGTGACATCTGCTGTGGTTGAGAGGTAAGGACCTCAACAGCAGAAACACAGTGTATTTGCTGACCCTGAACACCACCACCTTCTCTACCAAAGTTATCTTTTCAATAAAGCTTCCCTAAAGTACTGTTAAACTATAATTTTCTTTACAAATAACTGCCCACACACATGTCTTAGTTAGCTCTTATTCATCTTATAGGTTTAGTTCAAACACAACTTCTTTGGAAAAGCTTGACCTGACCGTGTTTAGGTCATTTTCTGTTGTACATGTGCATTGTACTATTTCCTTCCTTTCTACTTTGAAATATCTATTCATTAGTTTTATTATTGGATCAATGATGGTATACTAAAGCCTTGCAGGTAGTGAGCTCATGGAAGCAAAGACCAGGTCCTGTTTTCTTCACCATTTCATTCCCAGTGTCTATCATATAGCTCCTGGCACTCAGAAGACATTCATCAGACATTTTCTGGATGAAGGGAGAAGCAAGTATCCATTAATATGTCTCCTAAATACCTCTAAGACAAAGACCAGTGACTGGTGGGAGCATAGGCCAAGGCGCAGGACACCTTCAGGGACTGCCCCAGAAGCCCAGCCAAAGGCAGACCCAGACAGCTAGCTGCCAATCATAGGGGAACCCAGACTCAGGTGAAGGATTGCCTCCAGGGACCCCTGTGGGAGACCAGGCCTAAGTGAGGCCCAGGACGGCCCCCAGTTCTGCACCAGAGTCCCTGCCAAATGGCGGGAGTACAGGCCAAGGCCCAGGACCACCTTCAGGGATCTCCGCAGGAACTCAGCCAAGGTCAGGCCTGAGATTACTATCTACCAATCCTCCATCCCACAGTGGAACCCAGACCCAGGCAAAGGACTGCCTCTGGGGATCCCTGTGGCTGAGTCCTGCAACTGCCCCCAGTTCAGCACCAGAGCCCCTGAAAACCCATGGGATCCCAGGGTTAGATCCACCACCTGGAATCCCTGAGGGAGTCCAGGCCAAGATCAGGCCTAGGACTGCGTTCACAGGTCTCTGTGAGAGCCCACCCCAAGGACCGCCCCTGCACATAGAGGGGATCCATGCTCTTGCTCCCTTCCTGTATCCATCTTGTACACTGCAGCCATCCCCATAGTTCTTCCCATGTATTAGCCTCTACATTGGGTCAAAAGATAGGACCTGGAGGTAACAACCAGCTAAAGTGTTACATCTCTGATCAATCAGCCCAAAGCCATTGTAAGTTCCACCCTTTTAGCCCCATCTCTGAAAGTGTTTGCATCCAGCTTGGGCCACTCCCACTGTTATCTTGAGTCACCTCCACTACTGCCACCATCTTTAGTGGCAGTAGTGTCCATCTGAAGACACCTGCTGGGGACTGGAAGTGAACTCCAAGGTGAGATACAGGTAATCTGTAGTGTCACTATAATATTATAGGCTAGAAACTGCAATACCTCAGATCAGCATTGCAAGAAAGGAAGATACATAATCAACATGAAAAAACAAGGGAAGAAAGTGCCTCAAATAAATCAAGATACTACATAATAGAATCCATTGACAGCACAGTTGATGAAATTTCAAAGAAAGGATTCAGAATGTACATAATTAAAATGATCTGTGAATTAATGACTTAAGCAAGCAAATACAGACAAAAATCAATCACTACAACAAAGAATTAAGAGAGCAAATAAAGGCAACCATTGATCACGCCAACAAAGAGATAAGAGAGCAAATACAGGTAGCAAAAGATTACTTTAAGAAAGAGCTAGAGATTGTGAAAAAAAAAAAACCAATCAGAAATTCTTGAAATGAAAGAGACAATAAACCAAATAAAAAACTTGATAGAGAGCATCACCAGCAGACTAGATAACTTGGAAGACAGAACCTCAGATAATGAAGACAAAATATACAATCTTGAAAATAAAGTTGACCATACAGTGAAAATGATAAGAAATCATGAACAGAACATACAAGGATTATGGGATAGCATCAAAAGACCAAATATAAGATTTATTGGGATAGAAGAAGGCACAGAATTTCAAACCAGAGGAATGCATGACCTCTTAAATGAAATATCAGAAAATTCCCCAAACATGAAAAATGAATTGGAAAATCAAATACAAGAGGCTTACAAGACACCAAATGTACAAAATTACAACAGGTCCACACCAAGGCACATTATAATGAAAATGCACAGCATAAAGAATAAGAATAGAATTTTAAAGGCCGCAAGGGAAAGGAATCAGATTTCATATAGGGGGAGACCAACTCGGATCTCAGCAGATTTATCAACTCAGACCCTAAAAGCCAGGAGATCATGGAACAACATATACCAAGCTCTGAAAGTAAATGGATACCAACCAAGAATCTTATATCCAGCAAAGCTGAGCTTCAGATTTGATGATGAAATAAAACCTTCTATGATAAACAAAAGTTAAAAGAATTTACAGCAAGAAAGGCTACACTACACAGCATTCTCAGCAAAATATTCTGTGAGGAGGAAATGATAACAATGAAATTATACAAAGAGAGGAACTACACTAAAGGAAAGACCATTGAAAACAGAAAACAACTCAAGGTAAAATCCAAAAACAAACCAAAATGACTGGAATTACAAATCATATTTCAATAATAACCCTGAATGTAAATGGCTTAAATGCACCAATTAAAAGACATAGACTGACAGACTGGATTTAAAAAAATACCCAACAATATGCTGTCTTCAAGAGACTCATCTCACAGGAAAAGACATCCACAGACTGAAAGTGAAAGGGTGGGGAAAAAACATATCACTCACATGGACAGTGTAAACAAGTAGGAGTTTCCATCCTCATATCAGATAAAGTGGATTTCAAATCAAAGTTAGTGAAAAGGGACATTTCATACTTCTTAAGGAAATCATACATCAACAAGACATAACAATCATAAATATCTATGCCCCAAACAATGGGGCATCTATGTATGTCAAACAAACCCTTCTCAACTACAAGAATCAAATAGACCATGACACAATAATACTTGGTGACTTTAACACAGCTCTCTCACCACTGGATAGATCTTCCAAATAAAAACTAAATAAAGAATCCATAGAACTCAATACAGCAATCAATAATTTAGACTTAACAGACATATATAGAGTATTCCATGCATCAACAAGTGAATACACTTTTTTCTCAGCAGCACATGGATCTTTCTCCAAAATAGATCATATGTTATGTCACAAAGCCAGTCTCAGCAAATACAAAAAAAAAAAAAAAAAAAAATAGAGATACTACCCTGCATCCTACCTGACCATAATTGAATAAAATTAGAAATCAATGACAGATTAAAAAATAGAAACTAGTCCAACACCTGTAGACTAAATAATACACTATTGAATAATGCATGGATAACAGAAGACATGAGGGAAGAGATAAAAAAAATTCTTAGAGGTAAATGAAAGCTTCAATACAACATATCAAAATCTCTGGAACACCATGAAGGCAGTGCTCAGAGGAAAGTTCATTGCACTAAACTTATTCATTAAAAGAAGAAAAAGTCAACAAATAAATGATTTGACACTACATCTCAACAGCCCTAGAAAAAGAGGAACAAATCAACACCAAAAGAAGTAGAACACAGGAAATAATTAAAATCAGGGCTGAAATCAACGAAATTGAAACAAAAGAAACAATTCAAAAAATTGACAAAACAAAAAGCTGGTTCTTTGAAAAAATAAATAACATTGACAAATCCTTAGCCACCCTAACAAAAAGAAGGAGAGAGAAAAGCCAAATCACTAAAATTAGTGATGAAAAGGAAAATATCATGACAGACACTATTGAAATAGAGGATAATTAGAAACTGTTTTGAAAATCTATACTCCAGTAAAATAGAAATCCCTGAAGATACTGACAAATTTCTAGAGGCATATGATCTGCCCAATCTGAACCAGGAGGTCATATGCAACTTAAATAGATCAATTTCAAGCAAGGAAAAAGAAGATGCCATCAAAAGCCTACCAACCAAGAACAGCCTGGACCAGACAGATTCTCAGCTGAGTTTTACAAGACCTACAAAGAATAATTAATACCAATAATCCTCAAGCTATTTCCCAAAATACAAAAGAAGGGAACCCTTCCAACCTCATTCCATGAGGCAAGTATCACCCTGATACCAAAATCAGGCAGAGACACATCAAAGAAAGAAAATTTCAGACCAATATCTCTGATGAATATAGATTAAAAAATTCTCAGTAAAATATTGGCAAATTACATACAAAAACATATTTAAAAGATAGTGCACCATGATCAAGTGGGGTTCACTCCAGGGATGCAAGGTTGGTTCAACGTATGGAAATCAATTAACGTAATCCATCACATCAATAGACTTAAAGATAAGAGTCATATGATTTTATCAGTCGATGCACAGAAAGCATTTGACAAAATACAGCACCCTTTTATGTTCAAAACACTAGAAAACCTAGGGATAGTAGGAACATACCTCAACTTTGTAAAAGCTATCCATTATAAACCCAAGGCCAACATCACCCTAAATGGAGAAAAATTGGAATCATTCCCTCTAAAAACAGGAACAAGACAGGGATGCCCTCCTTCACCACTGCTATTCAACATAGTCCTTGAAACACTAGGCAGAGCAATTAGACAGATGAAAGAAATAAAAGGGATATGAATCAGAAAAGAAGAACTCAAACTATCATTTTTTCCTGATGACATGATTCTATAGAGGATCCAAAAAATTCCACAAGAAAACTTCTAGAATTAATAAATGAATTTATCAAAGTAGCAGGATATAAAATCAACACTCATAAACCAACTGCATTTCTATACATCAGTGATGAATCCTCTGAAAGAGAAATTAGGAGAAACTATCCCATTCACAATAGCCTCAAAAAAAATTAAATACTTGGGAATCAATTTAACAAAAGAGGTGAAAGACCTCTACAATGAAAACTACAGGACACTAACGAAAGAAATTGTACTAGACCTTAGAAGATGGAAAAAAATCTCCCGTGCTCTTGCATAGGCAGAATCAATATTGTCAAAATGGCCATACTACCCAAAGTGTTATATAGATTCAATGCAATTCCAATTAAAATCCCAATGTCATTCCTTATAGAAATAGAAAGGGCAATCATGAAAGTCATCTGGAAGAATAAGAGACCCAGAATAGCCAAAGCAACCCTTAGCAAGAAGAGTGAAGCAGGAGGCATCACAATACTAGACCTAAAATTATACTACAAACCTATAGTAACAAAAATGGCATGGTACTGGCACCAAAATAGACATGCAGAATATAAGACACAGAGACAAACCCACTTAAATACAGTTATCTCATACCAGACAAAGGTGCCAAACATGTACATTAGAGAGAAGATAGCCTCTTCAACAAATGGTGCTGGGAAAACTGGAAATCCATATGCAGCAAAATGAAACTAAACCCTATCTCTCACCATGCACAAAATTCAACTCAAAGTGGATCAAGGACCTGGGAATCAGACCAGAGACCCTATGCCAAATAGAAGAAAAAGTAGGCCCAAATCTTCATCATGTCAGATTAGGACCTAACTTCCTTAAGAAGATTCCTATAGCATAAGAAGTAAAAGCAAGAATTATTAAATAAGATGGATTCAAACTAAACAGCTTCTTCTCAGCAAAACAATCAATGAAGTGAACAGAGAGCCGACATTCTGGGAACAAATTTTTGCCACATGCACATCTGATAGAGTACTAATTTCCAGGATATATAAAGAACTCAAAAAACTTAACACCAGAAAAACAAACAACCCAATCAATAAATGGGCTAAGGAGCTGAACAGACACTTCTCAGAAGAAGATATACAATCGATCAACAGACATATGAAAATATGTTCAACATCTCTAGTAATTAGAGAAATGCAAATTAAAACTACTCTAAGATTTCATCTCACACCAGTCAGAATGGCAGTTATCAAGAATACAAACAACAATAAGTGTTGGCGAGGTTGTGGGGGAAAGGGCACGCTCATACATTGCTGGTGGAACTGCAAATTGGTACAACCAATCTGGAAAGTAGTATGGAGATTCCTTAGAAAACTTGGAATGGAACCACCATTTGACCCAGCTATCCCCCTTCTTGGTCTATACTCAAAGAACTTAAAACAGCATACTACAGTGACACAGCCACTTCAATGTTTATAGCAGCTCAATTCACAGTAGCTAAACTGTAGAACCAACCTAGATGCCCTTCGATAGATGACTGGATAAAGAAACTGTGATATATATATATATATACATACATACAATGGAATATTACTCAGCAATAAGAGAGAATAAAATTATGGCATTTGCAGGTAAATGGGTGGAGTTGGAGAATATCATGCTAAGCGAAGTAAGCCAATCCCAAAAAACCAAATGCCAAATTTTCTCTCTGATAAGTGGATGCTGATCCATAATAAGGGTGAGGACATGGGGAAAATGGAGGAACTTTGGTCAAAGGGGACGGAGGGAGGAGGAGACATGAGGACAGTAAAGATGGTGGAATGAGATGGACATCATAACCCTAGCTTCATGTATGACTGCATATATGATGTGATTCTACATCACGTACAACCAGAGAAATGAAAATTTGTGCTCCATCTGAGTACAATGAATCAAAATGCACTCTGCTATCATGTATAGTTACATAGAATAAATATATTTTTAAAAAAGACATAGACCAGATGTGCTATTGTCATTCCATATCCTTCCAGGAGACTAAGGCACATGCACACACATTCATTTGATCAAGTTTTCCAAATTTAGAGAAGTTGGAATTTACAATTCTACATTTCTAAGTCTCCAGGTCTATCCTTAACTAGGGTTTCTTCAATTTCTATAATATACAAATTACTGGTGTTGGCATCTGAAGATGTTCATTTTAGGACATAATAAATGGCGGCTGAGCTAGGAATAAAAACAAAACAGCTTTTTATTTAAAGGAGCCAGCATGGATTTAGTGGAGGGAGCACTTAGGCTAAGAATAACAGATGAAAATCTGAATCCTAGCCCAGACATCTACTAGCTTAGTAACCCTCACAAACTAAATTCATTTCTTCAGTAGTTTTTAAAACATTATTTTTGGTAATGAGACCATTTCTTTCTTTCTCTTTTTTTTTTGGGTAGGGGGGCGGTAACTGGGGATTAAACTCAGGGGCACTTGACCACCAAGCCACATCCCCAGCCCTATTTTATACTTTATTTAGAGACAGGGTCTCACTGAGTTGCTTAGCCTCTTGCTTTTGCTGAGACTGGCTTTGAACTCGAGATCCTCCTGCCTCAGCCTCCCAAGCCACTGGGATTACAGGTGTGTGCCACGGTGCCCAGCCAAGACCATTCCTTAACATGTAATTTCAAAACTCTCATGTAGAAGCACAACATGTAGAGCAGCTTGAGCAGAGCTGCTGTAGTGAAGGTGCACAGGAGTGGACCTAGGATTTACTGACACAGCCTCTCCTGCACCTGCAAGGAAGCCCCTGAAGAACACAGAGAAACCATATTAAAAGTAGCTTTTACCTTTGAAATAATTATAACTTTATAGGGAATTGTAAAAATAATACAATAAGGTCCTGGGTACCTTTATCCAGTTTATACTAGTGGTCTCATTTAAAACAGCAACAACAACAAACATTCTTTGGGGCAAGAGGTGAATATACTGAAGACCACTGAATGTATACCTGAAATGATTAAAAGAATAGATTTTATGCTATAAATGGTAAAATATGATAAAAATATAAAACAACTCCCAGTCTTTTGGATTCACTAGTGGATAATTCCCCATGGCCTGACTAGCTCCAAAGTTCCGTGGTTGTATAACTAATACATATTAGATCATCCCTATTCTTCATTCTAGACTCATGATCATCCGCACTGCATTCCAAATCCATGGAGTGTGGACAGACCTTCGAAGTCAGTCGGTGGAAGATGTAACTCAGGTCTTCTGCTTCCCTTTAGGGCTTATCTCTGTCATAAACTTTAACTAGAGGCTTGAATCTGGCTTCTTTAAAAAAGTGCTTCACAACGGTGGTTTTATTATTTTCTATTTTCATTTTTTTCTACTAGCAATTCCTTGTTGACTTTTTTATGATCTCCAGGAACGTGTTCTTCGGGTTTACTTCACTCATTTGGATCTATCTAATGGTGGGAGTGTATCTCTCTCCCTCCCCTCTCAAAAGAGGAGCTCTCGTCTTATGTTATTTTCTACTTTCAGTGTTATATTTCTGTGTTTTTTATGGCCACACCTAGACATGCAGGCTGCACTGAAATGGCCCTGGGCTCGGTGGAATCCACCTCCCTCATTTTTCTTGTTATTTTTTCAAGTATTTATACATATAAATAATCACATTTTTCATAAATAATCACATTTTTCATATTTATACATATAAATAATCACAATTTTTCATAAAGTCAACTTGTATGATCGTATCGTACATACTGATTTTTTAAAATGCTCTGCTTTGTTTGGGTTTAGCTTTTCCTTTCTCATATCCTGCCCTCTCAACCTACATTATCTCCTCCTGGACACAGAGTTACCCATATTAACAACCTACTGTACCTACTTTCATATTATGCTCATGTATTCATAAATAAATGACTATACATAATGTACAAGCATCCGTCATGTGTATATGAATATAAATATACACATCGAGATGCATTGTCATTATTTTACACAAACTGGAACATATATTTTTGAATCGTACTTTTTCTCACTTAATAACTCTAGTGAATGCATAACATTTTATTCTGCAATGTGCTGTAATTTATTCAACCATTCTCCTACTGATGAGCAATATCACTGTTTCTACTTGTTTCATTTTGTTCCTCTACAGTCATGCTGTAATAAACATCCTCAAAAATATGCTCATGCAATTGTGCTTGCATTTCTACAAAATAGATACCTAGAAGCAGCACTTGTGGGCCAAAATGTATATGCATTTTTAATTTTAATGGATAGTGTTAGATCACACTCCAATAATACTTCTTAGTGGAGGGCATTTGTCTCGCATGTGCAAGGCCCAGGGTGTAATACCCAGCACCTCACCCAGGAACCCATGATACCTGAAGCAATTCACCTTCTCACCAGCCCTGTATATTGGTACATTTTCACCCACATCCATATCAACAACAGAGGTTGTCACACTTTTTAATTTCTCATCAGTCTGCAGCAGTGATGCTATGTATGCCTGAGAATATTTTCATATGTTCTATGAACATTTGGATCCTACAGTTGCTCTATGGAGTTTCATCTTCCTTTCCTGTTAATTCTTCACAATTCTTTTGCATTAGAAATATTAACCCTTTGTTCTTTTGTTGCAAACATTTGTTCCACCTCTATTATTTTGGGGTTGAATTTATTTGTAGTATTACTGGTAATAACATACCTACAATGTGGCAGATATTCTATGTACAAATTAGACAAAAATGCCTTCTCTCTTGGACCTCATATTTTAGTCATGAAGGACAATAAATACTGTTTATAGCATTTTAATGTGGTATTTTAAAATTTTATGTGGCCAAATAGAACTGACTTTTCTTAGAGAATTTGTGGGTTTCCAGTTTTAGTTTATAAGGCCTCCCTCACTTCTAGTTGCATATGTGGTCTACTAGGTTTTGTTGCTTTTCGTTTTTAAAATACTAGTGGCATGGATGCTATTCCAGTTTAAAATCAAGCAACATCTTTAATTCTCAAAATTTGTCACTTAATTTTTTCATAATAACATCAACCCTTCCCTTTCTGTTCCAACTCATGGCTATATTTTTTCATATAATTCATCAAAGACTTCAGAATATATTGTAGTTATTATTAGATTGAAGCATATGAAACTAATTACTAGATTGAACCATATGAAACTACCATTTTGTAGGTTAAAAGTGGTTGAATCTCAACAGTCACGTGTGGTTCAGCCTATAAATAAGGAATGGAAAGGAGACTCTTCATAAGGTCAACTACTTGCTTGATACTATGATAGAAATTTTATATGCAATATTGCATTTAATTCTACCATTAGGATATCATGTTAGCTCCATTAAAAAAAGAAGCATGGTTATAGATGTAAGGTATTTACTGTCTTACAATTATAGAGGGGAAGAAATAGGATTGATATCATTCAGTTGATGTCCATATGTATTTCTCTTTGGTAGCAGAATTCAACAACAACTTAAGAACACTCTGTAGGGATTTGAAAAGTGCTGAGGACTTTTAAAATTGTGGATGAGCTCAGCACCTAGAACAGTCCCCAACTCAAAGGAATACTCAGTAAATGTGGTTTAAATGGAGTCGTCTACCTATAAGAGGTTACATCATAATGGGAAGATTAAACATATACAGAAAATCAATGTCAGAGAAGTTCCAGGTGTCTTAGGAATGTTATGGATTAAAAATGTGGGATTGATTAATTTTATTTTTTCTAACAGTAAACATCACTTAGACATATGCATAACATAGAACTGAGTACATAGTAGGCATAAAGTGATTATTAGTTATTTGACTGATGAAATAATTCAACTCACTGTGAAAAACTATTTCTATTTTCACTATTTCCACTCTGGAAAATGTGGAAATAGAAATAAAAAGTAAATAACCTATAATCTCATCATCTACACACAGATTTTAAAAATCTACTCCTATCCTTTTTTAATATCCCAGCTTAGATAACATGAATCATTCCTACCTACTTTAACTTGATATTAAATATTAAGTAGTTGTCTATGCCATTAAATGTTCTTGTTGCAAATTCTTGATGGTTACATACAATTTATTGCACAAATACAATTATCTTAATTATCCATTGCATTTTTTCCCTTTAACATCTGTTTCCACATTATTGTCACCACTAATACTGTTATAAGCTTCCTTGTACATAGATCTTTGTCTACATCTCTGAATATTTCCTTAGCATAAATTTCTAAAATTGAAATGTGAGAGTCAAAAATCTATGAATATTGTTAAGTTTCTTGATACATATTATCAATTTGCCTTTCAAAAATATGGTATCAAGAACTAATCCTGGGCTGGGATTGTGGCTCAGTGGTAGAGTGCTTGCCTCGCACGCGTTCGGCACTGGGTTCGATCCTCAGCACCACATAAAAATAAATAAAATAAAGATATTGTATTCATCTACAACTAAAAAGTATATTAAAAAAGAAAGAAAGAAATAATCCTTTTGAAATTACATTTGGTCTGGGGTGTACCTTGATGGTAGAATGTGCTTGTGTGGCACCCTGTGTTTAATCCTTTAATTTCTATCAATAATAATAGGAAGAGGAAGAGGAAGAAGAAGAAGAAGAAGAAGAAGAAGAAGAAGAAGGAGGAAAAGAAATTTTACATGTGAGTATATTTTATATTCTGAAATTTTATTTTAAAACTAAACTTGAATATTTAAATCTAGAAAACCAAATGTCATTAAGTTTCTCTTTGACATAGAATCTCCACTAAGTTCCCTGTATTCCAAGTGGGAAACAGTCATCTGTCTTTTGCATTAGTAGCTAGCAGCTGGAGTTCACAGGCATGTTCTACGGAGTTCATAACCCCTGAATATTATATGCTAATTTAAAGTATATGTGCAAATATGTAGGTTTTTCCCCTAGAAATAATATTCATACTTTCCCTCAAACTCCCAAAGCAGTTCATGACTTAGAAAAGATGAAGAAATTTACATTGATGGTGTATGTAACAACAAAGCTATAATCTAAAATGCTCCATAATTGTTGGGGGTGGAGGGTACTATAGATTAGAATTTCTGCCTTTGAATTGCAGAAAACAAAAATGAACTGTGAAAATTTAAGCAGAGAATATAGGATATGGGGCTGGGATTGTGGCTCAGTGGTAGAGCATTTGCCTTTCACATGTGAGGAATTGGGTTCAATCCTCGGCACCACATAAAAATAAAGGTGTTGTGTCCATCTACAACTAAATATATATATATTAAAAATAATATAGGAGATAATAATAAATTATGATTAAACACAGTGGGCACTAATTGGGATATTTGCTAGCAGACAAATTAAGACTTGGACAACAGATTAGTGAAGAAGATATGTATTATGACCTTGTGGTCTTTATCAAACAGAGCCATTTACTCTTACACTTCTGTAGAGAGCATCTTTTTCAAACCAGTACTTCAAAGCTATAGTCCTTTTTTAAATTTTACCTCTAACTTAGACTAATTACAAAGAAATGAATATTTTATTATCTTTCTTATGATAACCTGAGGCTATTGGGTTTTGGAGTTGGAGCCAATATTTAATTCCATCTTTAAAACACTATTAAAAATTTCTTTCTTCATCCATAAAATGCACATGAGTATTTGATAAAATTTCATGATATTTAAACTATGAAGAATGATTTTCTTCTAGAGAATCAGCCACATAGGGACATAATTAAAAAAGGATGAATCCCTTCTAGTCACATTGAGGAGGATTCCTTTTCTCTCTTCTTTGTGGTTGCTTTTTAATTAGCTTGTACCAAAGCCTAAACTTGGCCTGAAATTCCCTCTTCCCCCTTTATCTGAATAAAACCACTCTCTGCAACATAATAGTACCCCTGGGTATTCTACAGAGCCACAAATGTCCTTCAACCAAATGTCAAGACAACGCATTAACAGAGCATCTTCCTTTCCGTGCTGATGAGAATCCTCTAAGGGTTAGGTTGGTATGGCCCACACGGAGCTACCCTCTCTATATGCCTTTCATAAGCAATCAGGACCTTGAATAAGGGTAGAGAAGATCCTATATAACACACACACAAAAAAACAAAACAAAGAAACATATCAAATGAATGGAAATTTTTCCCTATTGATCTCAACAAATCCAATAACTCAGAGGCATTCATGTTTCATAAAATGTGGTTTCCTGCCTCATCTATTACACGACAGTAAAACTTGTATGGGTGATGGCAACTATATACTCCTACTAATTTTGGTTTCATTTTATCAACTGTATTTATCACCAACTGAAAAAAAGCTCCTTTACCTCCTCTGTTCTGCAAGTTTCCCATTCTCTACAGTGTTTCTTTGTAGAGCTCACTCTTAAATAATGAGGAAGACTGAGAAAGTTTATTTGACCATTATGTTAAACTAAGGATATAAGGATATTCTTTAAAGGGGCACATTAGTGCAAAATTCGGCTAATGTTGCTATTTTTTTATTCAACAAAAACCAATATCTCTTTACCTCTAGATGTAAAATTATTAGATGGATGTGTTTCTGATTTAATAATTGTTATAATTTACTTATTTATTTGATGGGCTTTACAATGCCAAGTGCTTAATATATCTTAAGATTGTTCACATACTACAACAGCCTATCAGATAGGGTGTTTGTGGTGGTTGATTTTACGTGTCAGCTCAACTGGGACAGGTTGTGACCAGATATTTAACATCATTCTGGGTGACTCTGTGAGGGTGTTTCTGGGTAAGGTTAATGTTAGAATTGATACACTGAGTACAACAGATTGCCCTCCCTAGTGTGGGTGGACCTCATCCAATCTGTTTCTAAAAATGAAACCCAGAGAGACCATCCAAATTGGATTTAATTGAGAATAGCAGAAAATTGAAATTTGTGGTATACAAACTAATGTGGGCCATAGGCATAGCTGGGTGTGTCTGGAAAAAAAAGGTGTGTCTTCTTAGAGACAAAGAAAAGCTCATGTAAGGTATTTTAAAATCAAAGGGCACAAAGACCAAAAGGTACAAGGATTTGTTATAGGAGTTGGTTTTTCCATATTGGTGAGCCCACTCTTGCCAGGCAAATGTTCTAGTGCAAGCAGTTTATTGGGAATACTACAGTTTTGAGAAAGATCTTGTGATGAGTTGTTACTAGGCTGTGTATCTTATGTTAAATCCTGTTTTAGGCATTTGTGCATGAAATCTTCCACATGGCCGCCTCTGACTTCATTTTGTTAGCATTTGACAGAGGCATGAATAGATTCATAGGCAGGGTAAGGGACACATGTGCTCCCTCTACCCGACAGCTTCCAACATCCATAGTGTTTCTGCTGGTTCACAGGCCTTCAGACTTGAACTGGGACTATGTCTCAGGCTCTCGTAGGTCTGTAGCTGACAGAAGATCATGGGACTTCTCAGACAGAAGATTCACGTGACCCCGTAATCACATGAACCAATGCTCATGATAAATCTCACACGTGTGCGGGTGTGTATACACATGTCCCATTAGTTCTGTTCCTCTGAAGAACCTGACCATGCAATGTTCTTGTCTCTATTTTGCACACAAGGGAGGTGAAGGAAGTGGCCCACATTCACCAGAAAGTAGCTAATCTTGAATTTAAATCTGGATCTCCTTGACGTTAGGCATCATGTCTTAACTGCAGTTGCACTGTAGGAACTTAAATATCACCTGCTCTGAACTGGTTTCCTGTGAGGACATTGGTCATTTGCTCCTGGATAAAACCAATCAGTAAAATAAATTCTTGAAAAGGGTTTTAGGAGCAGGGCATGGTGGCTCAAGCCTGTAATCCCAGCACTTAGGGAGGCTGAGACAGGAGAGTTGTGAGTTCAAAGCCAGCACTAAGCAACTCAGTGAGACCCTGTCTCTACATAAAACACAAAATAGGGCTGGGGATGTGGCTCAGTGCTCGAGTGCCCCTGAGTTCAATCTCCAGTACCAAAAAAAGAAAGGCGGGGGGGCGGGGGGGGGAGGATTAGGTACAATGTTATGTAAGAATATGTCAGAAAAGGTCTAGTCATAAAAGCAGCCTGACTGTTAAAGATGTAGACGTAGTGTATTATAGGAAATTAAACTTAAGCAATTGTGGGATCTGGTATGAAGTCTATGGAAGGTTTGTTTCTTCTGCATCCAATGGACCTAAAGTGTGTGCAGATCAATGGGGCTGGCAGTAGAGAATAAAAGCTAAATGTGAAGCAGGAAAGAGAAGGAAAAACTGGAATTCATTTGTCCCTTACCACCTCCAACTTGGATGACATGGGTGATCTGCAGAAAATACTAGTGCCCTTCTCTATACTGTTATAAATGTGCCCATCTTGGGAATTGGAGGTCTGGGGAAGCTGGGGAGCTGCAGAGCTGGCTGCAGCCCCATGCCAACAAGGTGAGGCAGCAGATCTATGACAGCGTGTGCAAGGTAACCCACACTGATCTTGCTCCTTCACTTCTACTTTCAGAGTCTCATACAAATTTCCCTTGGGGGCAACCCTCATCCAGAGGCAGAGAGAAAAAGGAATTTGGAGGATGAAATTCTAGACTAGTTAAATTGACACAGTACAAAACCATCACAAAGGACTATTGAAAGGAGAATGTGATTGGAGACGTCTGTCTGGCATACAGCCACACAGCCAAATCACCTCCTCTACTCAGAAGGCCTTCCCTTCCCATGTCTTTTGATAGCAGACCACACATCCCTACTGACTGGTTGAAATGGTCCCAAACTTAATGGAGTTCATGTCAAGACAGCTCTAAGCATCAACATGGTAATTCTAAACATATGGATTATAGTTTGAAGCAGGTTGACTATGACTGAAATAATTTTAATTACAGAGAGGTATAAAAGATGTTGGTGATCACTGAGGCTGTCCGTATTCTTGGAGAACCTTCCATTCTTCTATCTGCAAAAGTCATTCAAAAAGCATCCACAGACTGTGGCCAGATATTTTCTCAACGTTTGGTCATGTCCTAAATGAAAATTTTCCTCTTGTAATCCTCTGTTTTGAAAAAAAATGATAGAATTTGTAATTGCATCCACGTATAGAAAAGGTTTCTCTGTCAGGATCCAGTCAGGAACTCTTATAACCTATTGAGTAATTTTAAGTAATGAGAATGATATGGTCAGATGTGTGTTCTAAAAAGGCTTATTATGTGATGAACATAAAAGAGCTAGAACGGGTGCAGGTGAGTAGGTTAGGTGATGGTTGGTGAGAGTCCAGTAGTTTAGACAAAAAAGGTAATGGAGATTAAGAAACATAGGTAAATTTCAGAGACACTTGAGAAACAAAATTAATAAGATCTGATGATGAATTAGATATGTGTTGAGGGAAGAAATAGTTTCTAAGAATGATTTCAGAGTTCCTGGATGAATGGACAGATAGAAGATGAATGGAAGCCTTAGTCACTGGGATATAAAACATGAAGGTTTTGGGTGGAAGGTCACTGGGTCATCCATGGCTATGTTGAGACACTAAATTAAAGGAACTCCCAAGACCCAAATGGAGATATCAGTTTGGACTTCTAGGCCTGGATCTGAGAGTAAAATTTTTGGCTGAGCTACAAATTGGAAGTCAAGTATGTATAGATAGTAATTAAAGCAATGAAAATCAAGGCATTTTCTTTCAAAGTAAAAAGAATATAGACTGATTATAGTGAATATATGGTAAACATTTTTTACTTCTTTTCAATTTTTTCGGTATTTCCCCTACCTGCCCATGGAAGGTAGAGAGCAGATATGAGACCTAGACTCAGCCTATCTGACACTCTCGCTACCACCTTAAGTCTTTAGATTGACATAAGATGTAAGGACTCTTGAGAAATTATCTGTAATGATTGCCGGGGGAATAGTCCAACAGTTAGGGTGGGTAAAGTTGATTTTTCAAAATATGGCCTTGGGCATGCTGTCAGTCTCTATTGGATTATCCGCATTTTAGAAGCAGAGTCTTTCATCTTCTCATTGAGTCTGTGGACTGCAGAATCAATTTAGTAGGTCACAATCAGCGTCTTAAAAATGACAGAGTAGCATATTAGAGAAAAGGAAAAGAATACAATGGAATAAGAAAAAATTAGAGACCAAGTATTGTTTTCTGAAACTCTTGTCTTAGATATACATGTTGTATGTATGCACTGATAAGGATATAAAATGTATTAACATGAACCAGAGTCCTCACTTCCCCTAAAGATAGAGAAAGTCTGCCAGAAAGTGTCATTTCCAACAATGTCCGAGTGTACCCTTTGTCCCACATCCTCATCAACATTTATTGTTACTTGTATTCTTAATAATTGTGATTCTGGTTGGAGCGAAATGAAATCTGAGTGTAGTTTTAATTTGCATTTTTCTTTAATTGCTAGCGAGGTTGAACATTTTTTCATATATTTGTTGACCATTCATATTTCTTCTTTTGAGAATTGTCTGTTTAGTTCCTTTGCCTATTTATTAATTGACTTATTTGTTTTTTGGTGTTAAGCTTTTAGAGTTCTTTGTATATCCTGGAAATTATTACGCTATCTGAGGTGCAGGTGGCAAAGATTTTCTCCCATTCTGTAGGCTCTCTTGTCACATTCTTGATTGTTTCCTTTGCTGTGAAGAAGCTTTTTAGTTTAATGCCATCCTATTTATTGATTTTTCAATTTTACTTCTTGCACTTTTTGAGTCATTGAGGAAGTTATTTCATAAACCAACATGTTGGAGTGTTGGGCCTATATTTTTTTTTAGTAGGTGCAGAGTTTCTGGTCTAATTTCTAGGTCTTTGATCCACTCTGAGTTGAGTTTTGTGCAGGATTAGAGATATGGTTTAAATTTCATTCTTCTACATAATGGGTTTTCAGTTTTCCTAGCACCATTTGTTGAAAAGGCCATCTTTTCTCAGGGGTACGCTTATACATTATTGGTGGAACTACAAATTAGTGCAACCACTTTATAAAATGGTATGGAGATTGCTCAAAGGAAACACTATTTGACCTACTTATCCCACTCCTCAGTATATATCCAGAGGAGTTAAAATTAGCATATATAGTGACACAGCCACATCAATGTTTATAGCAGCATAATTCACAATAGCTAAGCTATGGAACCAACCTAGATGCCCTTCAACATATGAATGTATAAAGAAATTGTGGTAGATATACACAATGGAATATTACTCAGCCATAAAAAAGAATGACTTTATGACATTTGCCAGTAAATAAATGGATCTGGAGACTGTTAGGCTAAGTAAAATAAGCCAATCCAAAAAAACAAAGGTCAAATGTTTTCTGATATGGGGATGCTAACTCATAAAGTGGGAGGGGAAGAATAGAAGTTCAGTGGATTAGACAAAGAGGAATTAAGGGAAGGGAAGGGGGCTAGGAATAGGAAAGACAGTGGAATCAATCCGACATTACTCTCCTATATACATATATGAATATACCACAGTGAATCTCACCATCATGTACATCCACAAAACTGTGATTCTAATTAGAATAAGATATATTCCATGCTTGTATAAATATATCAAAATAGATTCTGCTGTCATGTATAACTAAAAAGAACCAATAAAAAAAGAAAAAAAAAGAAAGTGTCATTTCCACCCACATGATGAGAAAAGGCTGGATGATGTACAGAATCCTATTTCAGAGCCCATCAGAGAAGCGAGGTTGTAAGGTAACCAGGTTGTTAGCAGCAAACGGCAATAAGTCATTCTAAAGAGAGATGGGACCCATGAACCAAGGCACCTGGGGCAGAGGATGGGAGGAGACAAGGGAACTTGAGCAAAAGCAAGAAAGGAACACCTGACCACAAGAGGAATGTAAGTGAAAGCATTTGTGGGCCCTTGCTTGTCACTGGGAACCACGCTGCTCTGAGGTATTTGATAAGTAGGCTACCAAGATATTATTGACAGTTTATTTTACAATAATATTCACTAATATCCAAGTGACAAGTGTATATATTTCTCTTTATAGAGAAGATGTGATTCTGAAAAGCTGTGCACAGGAAAATATTAGTCCACTGAATCAATTTTCTCTCATTACCATCACTTAGCAATGTTTTATACCAATTTCTCACTAATCTTCAGCTGTACCTTAAGCTTGAAGTTCTTCTTCTTCTTCTCTCTTTCCCCCAAATTAATTAATCATTAAAGCATCAAGAAATGTTTTACTAAAAATATGTTTTTCCTTCAAGGAAAGAATCATTTCTAATGTCAGTTATGGTCTCTAAATTTATATTCTCAAAATGAAGGACACTGATTCTCACATTTAAAAAACTGTGTGGAATAGTGTTGGGTAGTAATGTGTTCATTCTAAATCTAAATATTTATACGCTACAAGAGTTGTTCAAAAGGTAATTTAGATTTTTTTAAGATATTGATTTTATTACAATGCAAAATAATTATTACAAAGATATTAACAGAACTTGTCATTTTTCTAATTAAGTTCCTTGTAAAATATTGATTATGATAGAGTGACATTAGTTATGAGTTATAATCAATGCAATGAGTTTCAATGATGGTAAAGTTAAATGCATGGTCTTTATTTGCTCTCACTCTGCTTATTGACTTTTCTGCAACATCAATTGGTCTCCGTAATTTCTCCCCTAAATGTGATTTTTCTCTTTCTTCAATAGCTGTGTTATTTGAGGTAGCTCAGGGTAAATTTTTAGGAACTTCTCTTTGACATTCGGGTGAAGTTTCAGTTTCATAACACAATTTACAAAGCTGCCTAGGATCTGCCAGCCTCCTGTTCTGCCTCCCTTACGTGTTGAGGTTGACCTCTATTCTACACTCTGATCCACTAAGCTTCTAGTGCCCTGAAGAAGCCACCCTCTCTCCCTTCCAGACCTTTTAAAAATCATCTAGGGAAAAGCCATTATATTGTATAATAGGTTTAAAAAGTGAGTGTACTATCCCTACCCCTCACCGTTTCCCAATCCAATGTAAGCAAATGAAAAACTAAGAAATCCTTGACTTAATATTGTCTAACCTCAAACTTTCCAAATATATTTTTACCACATGCCTTTAAGAAAAACTATTCTATCTCACAGAACTGGATTTTCACGGCACCTCCTCTTGAAAATGTGATCAAGACCGTCTGTCCTTAATAGTGTCGCAAATTGTCTGGCAATGATGGCTCCTAATTATTATGCAGAAGACATCAGTTAGTAAGAGATCTGATTGCTAGGGATATCCTGGCTTATCTCTTCTACTCTCTCCCTAGACATCTTGGATAGGCCCATGCCCGCCCCCTGATCCTGAGAAGGAACTGCACATTAAGTCAATCAAATGAGTCTATTTTTTTCCCAAGCAGTGCAAATAGAGATGAGGAAATGATTCTCCAGATGTATTTATTTGTTTGTTTGTTTATTTATTTATTCTATTTAGGTTTACATGATAGCAGAGTGCAATTTGATTCATTGTACACAGATGGAGGATAACATTTCATTTCTCTGGTTGTATGTAATGTAGAATCACAACATACATGCAGTAATACATAAAGTTAGGGCTATGAAGACCATCATATTCCACCACCTTTACTGTCCCCAAGCCCCATCCCCCCTTACACCCCTGTGAACAGAGTTCCTCCATTGTTCCCATGTCCTCCCCCTATTATGGATCAGTCTCCACTGATCCGTACTCATTGAATGTATCAACGAGTACATTCGGCATTTGGTTTTCTGAGATTGGCTTACTTCACTTAGCATGATATTCTCCAACTCCATCCATTTACCTGCAAATGCCATAATCTTATTCTCTCTTATTGCTGAGTAATATTCCATTGTGTATATATACCACAGTTTCTTTATCCAGTCATCTATCGAAGGGCATCTAGGTTGGTTCCACAATTTAGCTATTATGAATTGAGCTGCTATAAACATTGAAGTGGATGCGTCACTGTCGTATGCCATTTTTAAGTCTTCTGGGTATAGACCAAGGAGTGCGATAGCTGGGTCAAATGGTGGTTCCATTCCAAGTTTTCTAAGGAATCTCCATACTGCTTTCCAGATTGGTTGTACCAATTTGCAGTTCCACCAGCAATGTATGAGCGTGCCTTTTTCCCCACAACCTCGCCAACACTTATTGTTGTTTGTGTTCTTGATAATTGCCATTCTGACTGGTGTGAGATGAAATCTTAGGGTAGTTTTGATTTGCATTTCTCTGATTGCTAGAGATGTTGAACATTTTTTCATATGTCTGTTGATTGATTGTATATCTTCTGTGAATTTTCTGTTCTCCTTGGCCCATTTATTGATCGGGTTGTTAGATTTTTGGTGATAAGTTTTTTGAGTTCTTTATATATCCTGGATATCAGTGCTCTATCGGATGTGCATGTGGCAAAGATTTGTTCCCAGAGTGTTGGCTCTCTGTTCACTTCATTGATTGTTTCTTTTGCACTTATGATAAATGTAGTGACAAATAGGATAAGAAAGGACAGAGAAGGCAGAGTCAAAGGTAACCAAGTACTGAGTCAACTAACCAAGAAAGACAATCGAAAGAGAAGTAGGGTAAATCACTGTGTGTACACCATGCTAGAAACTTGGTTAAGCTCTAGGGGTAGAGCATCAAACAGAAAAACAATTTATATTTATAATTGAGATTATAGTGTGATGGAGTTTCCAGCTGGAGCCACCTTGAAATTCATAAATGGTCCCAGGCAGACAAAACTACATGAGCAAATACACTGAAAATTATTCTTGTAAATTTACTTATTGAGCCTTTCTCATGGGTTAACAGTTCTCTCTTTATTAAAGCACTCCCTCTTAATCTACTGCTAACAAGACATATGCTACCTGCCCTTTGGCACTCTGCAGTGCAGCACTGGTTTAAAGAGCAGGCAATTGTCAGGGGGCGTAGATGGGTTGTGGTCCCTGCATTGTCTTTTCAGCCACAATAGCATGAGCAACGTTTGAATGTTACATGCACATTATCAGCATTTGCTATGTGCTCAGCACTTAGTGGGTACAAGATTCTGATGAGTGCTTTCATGTACCCCATCTCATTCTCCCCAGTGTGTGGCATTTCCAGCCCTAGAAATAACTGAAAACATGCCACAGAGGTAGCTGTTCTGTCAAGGGGGAAATGTGAATTTTGCAAAGGAACCAATAATAGACACATTCCCATTTATAAGGTTCAATGTAATTTCAAAGCCATTGTTTGAGGATGAATAGAAATAAAATTTCAACAAGATGCTAATTCTTTTCTGTGATAAATGTCCCTAAGA
Organism: Geosciurus inauris; assembly: GCA_004024805.1. Taxonomy (NCBI): domain Eukaryota; kingdom Metazoa; phylum Chordata; class Mammalia; order Rodentia; family Sciuridae; genus Geosciurus; species Geosciurus inauris. Next base: position 87,419 of record PVHX01002296.1, read on the forward strand.
CATAGAAAAAGAAAAAAAGAAGAAATTTGTTGCAAAACATCAAGAGTTCTTAGCTTTCCTAAGACAAATATACTTCAGTTCTTTATTTAATATGACTTCACTCTTGGTTTGACTTTTCAGAAATCTATGTTATGCTAAAACCAGAGGGGAAAGCTAACGTGTAGTACATTCTATAATGGGATGGTGAGTCAAGGGTTTTTTCCTCTCTTGTAACATCAAGAAAGGAGGTCAACAAAGGACCATTTTTTCAGTTTTTGCTTTCCTGTGTTTTACAATTTCCTACAATGAAAACACATTACTTTGGTAATGAGGGGGAAGCAAGGAAATAAAAAATAACCATGGGATTATTGGGGGTAACGTCTATTAGAACCTCAAATATAAAGATTTGCAAAAAACAGACTAAAAATTCATATTAATTCTTTTAATGTGATGAAACAACCACAGCTCTATCATGTTTGGTCTTGTTTTGCTCATTTAAGATGAAAGCATACTTCGGGAAGAGTTTGAGGTATTAATCTACCTTGATGTCAGCTTTCCCCCCTCCACATATCAAATGGTGTTAATGTAGGCTGATTTAAATCTTCAAGTCTATCTGGCCAGGTCTGGTTTTGATGTGAGGTTTCTGGTAATTACAGTTATTAAAATAGCCATGAGCTTTAACAAGACTGTTTCTCCCAGAAATGAATCAAAGACACCAAACTCTGAATATCTAATTCACCATCTTCATGACTAATGGATGGCAAGAAAGAGACAAGATGTATAAAAACTTTTCTTAAGTCTGCAAAAGATCAGCTATATAAGCAAGAATCAGATTCAGATGACTCAAAGGGGAAGCCTAAAATGAGTTGGGAGAAATAACAGACTCTGGAGTCAGACAAGCCTGAATTTGAGTCTCAGTTGCCTTGGTTTGAATAAGGTTTGAATCTGTTCTCCAAGGTTCATGTGTTGGAATCTTGGTCCCCGATGCAGTAATTGTTAAGAGATATGTTTAAGTGAATGCTTAAGGGAAGGGGACTACTGTGAGGTGACAGGGTCATTGGGATACTGCTCTTAGAAGAATCCCAGTTAGTTTTTTGGGAATGAGCAGATACAGAAACACAAGACTGACCCCTCCCTAGTACCGGGTTTCCTAGCTCACCATGTAATGTTTTCTATATTTTCTCCCACCATTGGAATGACATTCACTTTGAGACTCTCACCAGAGTCAAGATGTTGGTGGCATGCCCTTGAACCTCCCAAACTGAACTAACTAAAACTCTTCTTTATATAATACCCAACCTAAGACATTTTGTTAGAGCAACAGAAATTGACTGATACACCAGATTTTTAATATACAGCTAAGTAACCCAGAAGGATTTTCAGCATCTTTGCAACTCAATCTCTTCATTAGTGAATGAGGAACATAAAAATTGATTTTAAGTTGGGAGGCTGAGACAGGAGGATCAGAAGTTCAAAGCCAGCCTCAGCAAAAGCGAGGCACTAAGCAACTCAGTGAGACCCTCTCTCTAAATAAAATACAAGATAGGGCTAGGGATGTGGCTCAGTGGTCAAGTGCCCCTGAGTTCAATCCCCAGTACCCCCCCCCCAAAATGATTTTAAGGATTGAGATGGCATATATTGCATAGGTGGCAAAAACAAAACAAAACAAACAAAAAACCCCACAACAGTTAGAAATCTAACCCTTATCTTGGAGAGTGATTTTGGAGATTATTTGGCATAGAGTGACTGCTCAATATATGGCATGATGATGGTATTTCTCAGAGTTCCACATCCTCACTCATCTGTAACTGGGAAGGCTGAGCTACTGGATACAAAAGGCCAATTTTGAAACTTGGAGTTACTGACAAATGAGGGTGGGATAAGTCTGGCTAACAACAGCAGAAATTCCAGGTAAAGAAGAAACACAAGTGGCTTCATATTTCTGATATTTCAATTCCTATGGGCTGCAGATGGAGCAATTAAGCCCATGCATGGGAGAACCATTGGCATGCGACACAAAGTTGAATGTCAATAGATCACTGGGTCCTTAGATGGTCTTTAGAACTCTAGGTGCTCCAATACAAACTGAAGAATCTTTCATTAGGACTAAAGAGAACCGAGCACATCCTTTGTGCATCCTCCCCATTTTTCCAATAGAGAAGGGAAGGGGATGTCAAAGGCAACTTATTAATTTCTTCATTCATTCGATAAATTTACAACCTTTCCTACTCTGTGCCAAAATGAGATTGGTGAGGGGTTCAAATATAGGGAAGCTGCTGAGTAACGTGCAGCTTAAAGGCCCTTTAAAAATATATGAATGGATAATTATATGTAGCATGGTAATTACCTATATATTTAAAAATTCAAGTTCTGGACATGGATGGCGATGATGGTTGCCCAACAGTGTCAGTATACTTAAAGTCCCTGAATTGTACACTTAAAATGATTAAGAGGGTGCATTTTAAGTTATGTATCTTTTATCACAATTTTAAAAATTAACATCCATTTTTCCTTTCTGCATTTCATATGTTGCCCTAAACACTCACATTGGGAATAAAAATGACAATAAGAGAATTGCCCTCCATCACACTACAAAACCAATTTTACATGGAAAAGTACACATTTCTCAATTATATTGAACATGAAAAATAATAAGTCTTAAAAAAATAATCGATGAAATACATTTGCCATCTCTTGTCAGTATCAGTAAATTTAGATTTTTTTTCCAAAGTCAATTCAGCCAATATAATTGAGCCTCAAATGGCTCCAAGCTGGAGAGAGAAGACTATAGTTGGTGCTCAATGGCGTATCAAATCATATTTTGGCTCATTTTGTTTAACTCTCATTAACAAATTATAATTTTTAACTAATCTATTTATACTTTTATAATTATGGGTTTCCATTTTTTATGCCACCCAACATAAGCAGTTATCTTATTCTGCTAGTTCTAGTTCCTGGAAATGCTAATGCATAGTTTCTATTCAGAGATTCCTTTTAAAATTCTGCCAACACCACAGAACAGAGGATACATGAAGCCTCAGATTCTATCATTGGAATAGAAACCTGGAGGTACACAATAAGGACTCAGACGTTTCTTAAATGATTGCTTATTTGCCACTACCCAAATGGGTCTCAAAACCATTTCTCCTAACTATTGTATCTCCCGGTGGCTTTTCTTCCAACCTATTGGGTCAGCACCATATCCTCTGCTTCTGGCTTAGAGGAATTGGGCCAAGTTTGAAGGGAAATATGTGCATGAGAGACAGAATAAAGTCATTTTTAGGTTATTCTTTAGCAAGTTCTTTTCCTTTCCAATAGCAAGTAGATTTGAAAGCTAGCTCCATATCCATTTGGTTTAACTTTTAGATTCATCAAAATGCACAGCCGTCATTTCATTTTGTATAAGAAGATTTGCCTAAGAACTATAGGAAAGTAACAGCCCATTGTATATGTTAAGTGGGTTTCTGGTAAGCAAAGAAGAAGGCCTTCCAGGCTTTAGTAACTGTCAGGGGCCCCATCTACCACAAGCAAGACTGGCCATCCCTCAGATGTGTAGTCTGTACTATGAGACACACCCACCATCATTCACCTTGGAGCTCTGTAAATCAGCCTCCAACTCAGTCCTTTGGTTTCTGTTTGGAATCAATGGTTTGTCTTTTCAGTCCCATTTGATTCAATTCAGAAAGTCAATGAAATCATTAATACTGAAAAGGGTAGGGCATTATGTTAGAGTTTGGAAGACAAAGAAAGAATAAAATCATTCAAAGTTTCCAGGAACTGAACTACCCCTTGAAAGCATTTGGCAGTTGCTCTCAAAGATCCTATCCTTAGGGGGCAAGGCAACTGTGAGATTGCTTGTTTAGTGTTTAGGAGCATGGATTCTGGGTTCAAATCCTGGCTTTACCACTTGGCTGTGATGTGGAATAAGTTACTTAACTTCTTTCTACTTCAATGTCCCCATCTCTAAGATTGAGCTAATGAGGCTCCCAGGCTGCTAGATCAATGCCTGTCAAGTAAGTGGGAGTGTAATTTGACAAAAGTACTGTACCTGTAATTTGACAAAATATTTACATGGTATGTAATAAATGTTATATAAAGTAAATGTTAAGTAATGCTATATAAAGGAAATCCTTACTCTGCCTTCACACAAACCCATCAAAATATAGAAGTTATTGAGTTTCATTGATTTTTCTTTCTAAATACCTCTCACAATGTCTCCTCCTCTTGACTCCCAGGATTATGCACTGGTACAGATCTTATCACTTTCGAACTGGATGGCTGTGGTTTTCTCATTGGCATCTTTGATATCACTTCCTCTTGTACTCACCACTGGGGACATCATTCATCAGTCACTAACATCATTCCCATGCCTCTAATGACTCCCATCAATGTTGGGTGAGTTTCAGTCCCCTGTCATGGCATCTCAGGCCCTTCTCACTCCAGATCCATTATATCAAGCTACCCCTTCTACCATGTCTGTGGTCCAATCCTATCAACTACCCTCGGTTACTCTCACATGCCATGTTCTATGTATATAGAGCCATGTCTATATATAGCCAGGTCCTCACATGTAATTTTTCCTTTGCCTGGGTTGTTAGTTTACACCACCCCATCTACCCTCTCCACTCCTACTTATGTGCAAGCTTCATCTCAAGTATTTCCTCAATGAAATGTCCTCTGACTCTTCCAGGCCAAATCATTCACTTTCTCCCTCTTCTGTATGCTACATATTTTTCAATTTTCAGCTATTAAGCCACTTAACACATTATAATGTAATCACTTATCTTGACTATGAGCTCCTTGAGGTCAAGGATGTATCTTTCTTTCCATATATTTATCTATTCAACCAGAGTAGAGACGAGGACAAAATTATAACAAGGCACACTTGATCCCAGTCTTTGTAGAACTGCCAGTCTAGCAGTGGAGTCAGGAAATAAACAACCAAATAACTTAAAGAGTTACAAAATGCAGTCATTGCCAAGAAGGAACAAACATGCTGATGCGGTGGAGAATAGCAAGGGGTGGCATTTCTGTATCTTCAGTGTTAATCATGGTGTCTGACTCATAGCAGATGTCCATGAAATGTTTAATAAGTGAATACATTAGTAAAGACATTGCCACATGCCATCTGTACTTCCACTTTCATTGTGTGATAGGTAGAAAAGCACAAAAATGCTCTAAAAATTCACATGGTCAGTCTTAACAAATGGCCGCCATATGCAACTGGCTGTGAGGCCTTGGCCTGGTAGATGCCAGGCTCTGGCATACACAGAATTCTGCCCAGGGTCTAACTCCTCTTTGTCTGCCTGTCTGTCTCTCTCCCAGCTTATCTAATGTTTATCATGTATCTAATGTTTATCTAATGTTTGTCATGTATCTAATGTTTATCATGTATCTAATGTTTATCTAATGTTTACATGTATCATGTATCTAATGTTTATCATGTTATTTCAAACAGGATATTCAATGTTGAACATTGAATGTCTGCAAAAACTCATGAGTTAACATCTTGGTCCTCAGGGTGGTGTCACCGGGATGTGGTGGGACCTTTAGGAAATGGGACATTGTGAGCAGTCATTTGAACATGCCCTTGAGGTGGGCTGTAGAACCCAGCCTGTCTTCTCCCTTATTCATGAGATGAATAGCTTCCTCAGCTATATGCTCCCTGCTATTGACATCTGAATATCCAGTAGAGGCCCAAAGTATGGGGCTGCCCAATCTTGGACCACAATTTCCAAAACTGTGAGGCAAAACGAATCTTTTCTTTTTATATGTTAATTACCTCAGGTATTTAATTACAATAATGTGAAGCTGAGTAACATAGGGGGCCAATGGGAAGGAATAAAATATAACAAGTTCAAAAAGAGAAATTTAAAGAGAAAAATAGTAATCTAGAAAGAAAAAAAGAAGGGTGAGGGACCAAGTTTTTGTTCTTTTTTTAAAATATCTTTATTTTGTTTATTTATTTTTATGTGGTGCTGAGGATCAAACCAAGTGACTCACCCATGCGAGGCAAGCGCTCTACCACTGAGCCCCAGCCCCATTCTTATTATTAATACTCAAATATTCAAATATAGTCAAAAATACATTACAATTTTATTGAGTTGTATAGTTTAAAAATACTTCCACCTGTATTATCTAGATTATTCCCATAGATTATGGAACTCTTAACTCACATTGAGTTTTATATTTTTGAAATGAAAAACTGAAGTTCAAAAAAATTGAGTGACTTGGGGCTGGGATTATGGCTCAGTGGTAGAGTGCTTGCCTCGCATGTGTGAGGCACTGGGTTCGATCCTCAGCACCACATAAAAACAAATAAAAGAAATTGTGTCCATCTACAACTAAAAACAATATTTTTTTAAAAATTGAGTGACTTAATAGTTTCAGAAAGGTTAAGTAACTTACTTAGTGTCACACAGTCCACACCTAATGAAGATCAGAATCATATTTCTCAATTCAAGTCCATTGAAACTTCCTCCCCTTGTCCTGGGGCTCATGTGGTGATCTGCCCCTGAACAGATGGCAATAATGGGTTTTTATACTTTAATCTGTCCTGACTGGGAAAGGTCAGCTATGAACTGAAACAATTCTCAAAATTCTTCCTAGCATGGCCTGTGTAGAACACCTAATTATGCACATGAAATACAAATTTTCCAGGGGCTCCTTTTGTGACACATGTAGCCTCTCAGGGTTTCCAGATAGGAAAGGTGGCCCATGGAGTTGCCAGCTATATGGAAGACTTCAAACACAAAGGCATCTGACCTGCCAGAGCATCAGGAAAATCACCACTGCATGGCTGTGGTCTATCTCATAGCTGATGAACAATCTCTTCTGACCTGCAGTGGATTTACATTTGGTATATCATCCACTAATTAAAATATAGTCAGTAGGAAAGCCCTCATCTATGCAACCAGATCAGGAGAGACCATTGTGATGTTTATTTATCAAGTGATTGATTCCATTTTCAACTCTAATCCTAAATTCTGTACTAATACATCCCTAGAACAAAACAGGATTACTATGGCAACTATTTATTTGCTGTTGTGAAACATTTGCACAGCCTGGGTGGTTCATCAACCTAAATCAAGAGAACTACTGATGAGAAATGACAGTCCTTTAGGAAATATGAGTCTACATCAGAAACAGACATCAATTTGTGTATTGTAAATCCTGGTCGCATATTAGTATGAGCTCTAAAGGACTCCTACAGTGATTAGTGTTTCTCAAAATGTGATCCCTGGACCAGCAGCAGCATCCCCTGGGAAATTATCAGAAATGCAAATTTTCAGGACTTGCCTCTGATCGACTCAGAGATTCAATCTGTTTTGTATCCAGGTGAGCCTGATCCAATATCCAGGTGATGCTGATGCATGCTCAAATTTGAGAACTACTGACTAATGTGTCACATTGATTCAAAGACTGGTCCTCTTTTTATGGTAGTACAATGAAGAGAGGCATTCCTGGTATATTATAATAACTTTCTGGTCTCCTGTCCCCAGGCCCCCTGAAAACCTAGTCCCATGAAAGTACTTGCCATTTCCTTATTATTCCACATACTTCTGTGCCTTGCCTTGATTGTTGTTTTTGTCTAAAAATAGTGAAGTCCTACTTTCTCTTTAAAAACCTAACCCAACTGCCATCAGCTCTGGGATGCCTTTCCTGACTTCTTGGGCAAAATTAATCACTCTCCTTTAGCCATTTTGTAGTAGGTTATACACTTTCCCCATAGTCTTCATTATATGATGTTTATGTTTGAAAAACACAGATTTCTTGCTTTTTCCCTTGCTCACAGTCCCTATCTACATGCCATTGACCCTTCACTAGGACAGCATAGCTCGTCCAATACTACTGGCTCTCCCATGGCTTGAGTGGTCTGGTTCAAATAAACAAGTTTGTCTAATCAGATTTTCTCACTTGAGAATTGGAATGCAGAGGCATCAGATATGATCCAGCAACTCCACTCTCAGGTATTTGCCCAAGAGAAATGAAAATATATATCCACACAAAGAATGTTCTTAGCCCAGAATGTTCTTAGCAAAATTATTAATAATAGCCCCCAAATTGGAAGCAGCATAAATGTTCATCAACCAGAAAATGGATAAACAAAATATGGTGATATTTGTACAATGGAATACTATGAGCAACTAAAAACAATTGACACAGACAAATTTCAAAATCATGTTAATTGAAAGAAACCAGATATAAGAGACCGCATGTTATATGGTTTCATTTAAATGAAATTTCCAGAAAGGGCAAATCTACAGAGACTAAAAGCAGATTACTGATACCTAGGTGGGGTGGGTGGTGAGGAGAACTGAAAGTAATGGACATAAAGATCATATTGGGCCAGGCGCAGAGGCACAAGCCTGTAATCCCAGCACTTAGGGAGGCTGAGACAGGAGAATCGCGAGTTCAAAGCCAGCCTCAGCAACAGCAAGGCGCTCAGCAACTCAGTGAGACCCTGCCTCTACATAAAACACAAAATAGGGCTGGAGATGTGGCCCACTGGTCGAGTGCCCCTGAGTTCAATCTCCAGTACTAAAAAAAGAGATCATATTGGGATAATAAAAATGTTTTAAGCCTGATTTATGGTGATGGTTGTATGACTTGTTAAATTTATTTTAAAATACTGAAATGTACACTTGAAATGGCTGACTTATATGCTGTATAAAATTTGAATTAGTTATAAAAGTCAATGAATTTTTAAAAGTAGAAATAGCCTTACATTTTCACTTGTTTATTTTCTGTTCTTCTTTTCCTGACACCTTGATTTCTATATATATGAAACACATTTCTGTATATATGAAACACATTAAAGAACTAACCTTGAAATTAGAATATGACTACAGATTACAAGACCACAGGTTGTCTTTGTTTTGTGCTGCTATAATAGATTACCCACAGAGTGGGTAAAGGACGTAAATTTCTTTTCTCATAGTTCTGGAGGCTGGGAGTCCAAGATAAAGTGCCAGCAGGCTACTCTCCGCTTCCAAGATGGCACCTTGATGCAGCATCCTCTGGAAGGGAGAAGTACTAGGTCCTCATAGATCAGAAGAGGGAAGGCAGACGAGGTCAAACTATTTCCATTGAGCCCTTTTAAGGAGCATCTAATCCCATACACATGGGAAGGAGCCTCTCACCGCTCACAGGCTGCACCTGTTAATCCTATCACATGGCCATGAAGTTTCAACATGTGCATTTAAACCACAGCACCTGGAGGCAAAGCGTATATGCTTCCTGCATGATCAACTACCAGCCATAAATCACGGACATGATTAATCGATTGAAGTCAATAAATGCAGAGATGAAGAATAGGGTTTGGAGTCAGATCAGGTGTCAAATCTTGCCTTCACTGTTTACTAGCTGGGTGAACTTGTCTAAATTTCCTAATAGTTTTCTCACATAACAAAGTGAAAATTTTATGGTGCAACTCAAGAGCATTGTCAGGATTAAATGTGATGGTGTTTTGGAAACGTAAATGGTAGCTATGAGCCGTTACTGAATGACAGACCAGTAATTTCCCCATTCATTATAGTTTTAAAAATATAGTATTATATAGATCTTGTATTTCAATGCTTAATTCAGTACAGTATGTTCACAGACAAGTGATTTTTAAAACAACCATATGTCCCTTGTTACATTCAGCCTTAATATCTAAGCTGAAGGTTAAACCAACTTTCCTCTTATCTTCATTATGTTATTACATAATTTTTTTAAATTATCTTATAACTAATTGTCTTTAGGACTGGGGTGGACAGTCACAGGATTTCAGTTAAGTATATCCAACTTTTAGCTATTGGCTGTGAACAAACTAGATCATCTTTTCCATAGTTTTAAAAATGAGTCTGTTCTTCTCAACCAGCGGTTACTGATATATAGTTATCTTCTCGATGTCAACTAGCAAAGGAACAAAGTCCAGGAGCAAAATTAAGACAGTATCTTCTTTCCTGTCCACAGCTCTTATCTTCCCTGACCTTCTTTCTAAGCAGCAGGAAGAAAAAAGTGAGTATCGAAATCTACATCTCACCCTCGACAGGAAGGTTGCTTTCAACAATCAGATGGGAGTCATTTTCCACTCTATTTAAAGAATAAGGAAACCTTTTTCCTCCTTAAAGATGTCTCCTGCCGCTGACTGCTTTTCCAGATATTACTTGAAATTAAATTCCATGGTGATGTCTTCACTGCTTGCTCTGCCCATGCAACTTGCAACTTTTATAGTTCAGGCATTTAAAAAAGGCACTCAAAAGAGCTTTCAAGACTATCTATTCCAACCCAATCCTTCTGAGTAAGGAGTTTGTTTCTGATACGGCTGTTTTAGTACAAGTTCCTTTAAACTAAGATTTTAAAGATTTTGTGTCCATACGTGTGTTTTGAGAAATACCCTGAAACAGAAGCAGTTCTAAACAATGTTTTATGGCCATGATGGTTCTCAAACTTCTGGGGCTTTAGAACAACTTGGAGGGCCTATAAAATAGTATACCACCTCCCCTCTCCCTTCCTCCTGCCCCAGTTTCTGATTCCACAGGTCTAGGACAGAGTAAGAGCATTCATGTGTCTAGCAAGTTCCCACAGGATGCTGTGGCTCCTGCCAGTCTAGGGACCACACTTAGAGAACTGTCACTCAAGAAGCAAACTACTCTATCTGCAGTCTGATAAAGTCACCATTAATAACTGCATTCAAACCAATGTGTTTCCATTGTGAATCTCCTGAATGAAGAATACCTCTGAAACCTTAACTATTTCAAGTTCCTTTTTTTTTTTTCTTAACACAGACTTCTGTTGCCTAGGGAACAGACAGAGCTAGAAGAGGTTTCTGAACCAGTGTTGCCCGTTCAAGATTATATTTCCTCAATTCAATAAATGTCTTCAAGTAGGTCACTTCTCTTTCTCATATCTCTGCTACCTAATTGTGCTAAAGAAACACACATGTGAACACAACACACACACACATACACACAGTCATTTATCATATAACAATGTAATTAATATAATCAATGATGGACCACATACATGATGGTGTTCCTGTAAGATGTATCATAGTCATCTTAGTTTGCATAAGTGCACTCTATAATATTTGTCCAATGTCAAAATCACCTAATGATGCACTTCTTAGAACTTATCCCTTCATTAGGCAACACTTGACTGTATATCTATACACTATATCTATATCTATCTATTTATTAATCATCTATATATTCACATGCCTGTTTTAAGATGATGGAAAGTAAAATAATTTGTGTGGACATTATAAAATTGCATAGGAACTTATCTTCTTCTGAGATTGTGCAGCATACATAGTAAGAAAGGTATCATCATGTAATTAATACAGTATTGTAACCTGGGAAGCTTTTAGTATAAATTTGACTTTATAGAATAGAGGTGCTTCTAGAAAAATTGGGCATAAATGAACCTGGATGTCAAATCCAATTCTCTTACTAGTTCTCATTTTGAAATTAAGATTAGCTCTTTTGGAGAAACAAATTGGCTCTAACACATAATAAAATCACACCTAAGAACATAATAGACTCTTTAAATGGAAAAATCGTAATTTTCTGATAAAAATAATAGTGACCAATGTGTGCCTCAAACTATGAATGCAAAGTATCTGGGGTCATTCTCATGTTTGATATGCTTGCTTAAAGGTCAAAATGTGAAAGAACTCTCAGGCTAGCTGAAAAGAACTTCCCAGATAAAAACATCACTAAGACTTTGCAAACTTCTTAGCACTGAATAATAAGATGTGAAATTTGCTTGGGCTGATTGGATCAGTAACACTTTGTGGAAGTGACTGACTAAAAAAATTTTTTTTTGCTTTATTTGAAATGAAGAGAAACCTAAAAAAGCCAGCAATGATAAACTGTAGCAATAAATGTTAAAGAGAACAATATTTGATGATACTTGTTAAAGCACAGTAAGGAAAACTATATTTAAGAGCTTCCCAATAGATACAGGACTACTGCAATAGGATTTTACAGTGAGAGAGAGAGATGGGACTCAACTCCAAATAAAGCTGGGCTGAGCAGGAATTTATAGCCAAGGAACAGGAACAAGGTAGATAGAAAATTTCCAGGTGGGAGCATCATTGGTAAAGGGAATTTTAAATAAATTGATCAAACATGATTCTTACTAACACCAGACAAGAGTGATCAGGCATCACCTGCGTGGGAGATGGTGGAGGGTGGAGAACCTGATCAGAAACTGATGATAAAATATTGAAGATGGGCAGTTCTTGCTAAACAGACTCAATAGGGTGCTTTGGATTTTACAAGGACGTGTACAGCTGGGCCTAGGAGACGTTTCTGTAGCCTGAAGGAAGTCTGTGTCATAAAGAAATGCTTGGGATAGTATGTTCGTTGAAGTCCTAGGCCAGAAGACCTGAAAAAAATGCTTTAAAGCTAGTCAGTCTGGTATGGTATACCAAGTCAGTTCTTTGGAATTGAAATTGTAGTAGAGAATTTCTCTAGAAAGTAGAGCAGCAGAGTGGTAAGACCACAGACTCATAAGCAGACAACTGAGGTTCTATTCTTAGCTTTGCAGCATTTAAGTTGCCTCGATATCACAGACAAGCAGCACTGGCATCAGCTGGAAGCTTGTTGAGTTGCAGAATCTCAGTCCTGTCCACTGAATCTGAATCTCATCAGCATTTTAAGAAAATTCCTGATTGATTCATAGGCACATATGTAATGGATACTAGACGCACTGCACGCTTCTGCCTTTAGGACTGAGAAACTTGGTCTCCTAGTGGCTTGAATGCTACACTTCTCTATAAAAAGCCCTTGCCACCGGGTTCAGTGGTGCACGCCTGTAATCTCAGTGGCTTAGGAGGCTGAGGCAGGAGGATGGCAAGTTCAAAGCCAGCCTCAGCAATTTAGCGAAGCCCTAAGCAACTCAGTGATACTCTGTTTTTAAAGAAAATATTAAAAACCGCTGAGGATGTGGCTCAGTGGTTAAGCTCCCCTGGCTCAATCTCTGGTACCAAAAAAAAAAAAAAAAACAGTGTTCTTGCCTAGAGAGAGCTGCTTCACCAGGGTGGTACCCACTTCTCCAAGAGCAGCCTTCATCCAATGACTGGATAGTGTGAAAGCTGTGGTTCCCTTGCTTGACTTAGACCCACTCTGAAGAACCAGCCCAGCTTCAGAGATCTCATGGCGTTGACAGAGGCAATGAGCCCAAGTTCTCTTTCTGCACAGCACTTCACTTCCCTCCTAAAAGAGTTTATCTTGAGAGAACTTATTAAACTGTCTCCACACTAATCTCCATCTCTGGATCAGTTTTCTGGACAACTTCATCTGCCACAACACGGACAACTGAGGAGCTCAAATTCAGCCATGTCAATTAATCTCTAGCTCTTTAGTTTTCTCATCTACGAAGAGGGGATAATAACAGTGTCTTCCTCATGGCTTGTGAAGAAGCCCAATATTTGTACAGCACACAGAGCAGTGACTGGCTCATGCCAATCACTGTCAGTCATCATGAGGTAGTGGGTCTGGGGATGAGGAGGCATATCAATACTTGCTATGTTCAGATTCCTCATTTACAAAAATGCTGCAACTAATATGCAAAAACTGAGTTCATTGGGGGAATAATCTATTTACTTGTGCATTCAGTCACTTTGCAAGGTCCAAGGGAAGGAAGTATAAGTACACAGATACTAACATGTTATCTGAATTAGGATCAAGAATCGCCAGCTGACGAAAACAAGTGGGTTACACTGTCTGCGAACACAGACATAGTAGAATTCGTATTTCCACTTATTTCACGTAGGTAGAGAACAGTATCAAGGGAAGATGCTGAAATAGAGAAGAGCTCTATGACATGAATCTAAAAGGCACGTGAAAGCATAATAATTAAATAATTTCAGGGAAAAAGAGATCTTATCCTTCGGCCGAACTCTTCATGCAGGAGTAGATAAATCTAGTTGCCAAGTCTCACAGATATGTTTAAAGCTTATCTTATTTCTCCTGTCTGCAATTATTTTTTTATTTACTTTCTTTTTAAAAACATTTTTATGTATAAAAATAGAAATTTATTTAGCTCATAGTACTGGAGATCTGAGGGCATGGTGCTGGCATCTGGATTCTCAATGATAACTATCTCCCTGAAATGGGGAAGAAAGTGAGAGGAAAGACGTGAGCTTCAATTGTACCTGAAACATCTTAAAGATAATTATGTTCAGGGCTCGGCATGGTGGTGCACACCTGTAATCCCAGCAGCTTGGGAGGCTGAGGCAGGAGGACTGCAAGTTCAAAGTTAGCTTTGGCAACTGGGTGAGGCCCTAAGCAATTTAGGGAGACCCTGTCTCAAAATAAAATATAAAAAAAGGGCTGAGTATGTGGCTCAGTGGTTAAGTACCCCGGGTTTAATCCCTGGTACCTCCTGAAAAAAAATTATAGTCAGGGCTTTTAATCTCAGGTCAGACATGTAAAGAGTTTAAGTCTCATCTCATCCTTAAAATAAGCCGAAGCTGAACAAATTGAAAATGAATAGCCTCTCATGTACTTGTCAGAGAATAGAAATTGCATGGCTGAAATCTGTGGAGAGGCAGACAGGTGCCTGGGTTATCAGAACCCCAGTAGAGCCGATCCTGCTTGGAGGTGTGAACCGGCTGGGAAAATAAAAAGTCTGAAAATAATCAATAAGGAACAGAAGACAATAGACAGAAAATAGTTTTAAAAGCAGGGTACCTGATGGGTCTTCCAGCCCTGGTAGGAACTGGAATTGAACAAGGGGAAAAGGCCCAAATCCTTTATTTAAGAGGAAATACATAAAAAGGTTTCAATGTGGCAGGTATCATGAGAAAAACAGGATAAGAATGGAGAAATTAAGTTGTCTGGGGCGTGGCAGGTTGAGCCTACCTGTAGGCAACTGTGTTTGAACCTAGGGCTGTGAGCTAAGGCAGGGTGCCAGCATGATCTGGGCTTTCTCGAAGCAGGGAATTTCACCCAGGAGTTCCCAGAAAAGTAGCCTCCCTGCCTTAAAATGGTTCAAACAAACCCATAATTTATACACAGTTTCCAACAGACAGGGAATCACAACTGAGATTGGGTTACTTGGAATATCTGTTACTAGAGCCACACACTGATATGAACACTTACCAGGTATGTTTCGGCTTGTTGTCACTTTAATCAAAACATCTAGCCAGAACAACTTCAAGGAGGAAAAGTTCATTTTTGGTTCATGGTTTCAGAGGTATCAGTTCATGGCTGGTTGACTCCATTGCTCTTGCTCAGGTGAGGTAGAATATCAGGGTAGAAGGGCATTGTGAAGCAAAGGGGCTGGGTCATGATAGTCAGGAAGCAGAGAAAGGAAGAGGCAGGGACAGATGTAATCCAGCACCACAACCCTGATGACCTACTTCCTTCAGCCACTCCCCACCTGCCAAAAGTTACCACTTAGCACTCCTCTCAGCAATCAATGGATTAACCCAGCAAATGGATAAATTCACTGATGTGGTCAAAGCCTTAATTATTGCCTAAAAGCCCCACCTCTGAATCTGCTGCATTCGGGATCATACTTTCAAAACATATGTTTGCAGGAACATCCCGGATCCAAAATTACAATAGGTAATTTTGCTGAATTTCAAGGTAAAATAGCATATTTGATTCTTCTTATTCTTAGTTGGTCTAATAGGTAACTGTTTTGTGAAGCAATACTAGTCACAATGTATTATTGGGTGATGCTAGCATACGACAGTAATATTTGAAAGGAAGAAGGAGGAATTGGAACATAACTCAGCATCTTTATGTTCTTGAAACTTTTATCTCTTGCAGTCTGTTAGTTTGGAAACTAGACTGCTATGACTGACTTGATAAACTACACGATTTTTTTTTTTTTTTTTTTTTTTTACCTCAGGGCTGAATTTAGTCTCGAGGGATTTAAGAGACATGGAATCTTTTCTAAATTTGACATGTAGAACAGCAAGTGCTTCTGTAACTCAAGAAAGGGCTTAGTCCTATGCACTGTAAAGTCAACCTTTATTTGCTCCCTTTTCTACCATGTCTGGAAACCAGGGGGAGTAGAAATCTCTGAAACTTTAACTCAACTCTTCTTAGGCTGTCTTTTTGTTAAAATTGGAAATCAGGCATATGTGGAGACCACTGACTGTTGGGATGTTTTATGTGCACTAAACCAAACTACCACCATTTGGACTCTGTTGTCAGTTAAGTAACCTTTATCATTGTATCCAAGCTAAATCTTTTCACTTCTTACAAATTATCAGCAACAAATCCTGTTTATTGAGTTACTAGGGGAATGTGGAGGTTTTAACTATACCTCCCTTAAATTATATGTACTTTAAGAAATAGCTTCAAATCAAAGTTGATATTTGAACCCAGTTTCCTTTAGGGAACATTTGAATGATTTATTCTAGTTTTTTGCTCCACAAATCAAAAGTGGCTAGTAGTCTTGTTTTTCTTTTTAAAGTATCTGTTTTCACTTGTAAATTTCCATGGGCAAAAATAACATTGAAAATCTATGGCCTTAGCAGTTTTTAAATTATATACCAAGATACCAAGGAGACAACATCATAAGCACTTGGTCTGGAACACCTGCTAAAAATATTTGTTCTTTAAAATGTATGATTTTTCTGTGGGATATTTATAAAAATAAGTAAACACATAACCTACAGCCTCATTTCATGAGAACACGAAAGAAACATGCATTAGAGGGAAAACAACAGCAAAAATAGGAATCATTTTATGGAAATTCATTTCATATGCTAGAGGGATTTATGCAGAGTAATTGACATTTTAAAAACATACTATTAGCAAATTGATGTGTATCCAGTAGCTTTCCAGCTTTGTTTTTGCCATGTAAAATAAACAAATGCACTCCTTGAGGTTTTGACAATTGCTTCTTTATTCTCCACCTACTAGAATTCAGCTAACTGGTTTTTCTTTCTTTTTCACATGACACATATATTTTCAGTTTAGCATTATTAAGAGAACAGGGTTAAATTAGCCTTTTATTGGGTGGTCTATGAAAAGTCTTGAATACATATGATTTTGAGTCAGCCTATCTTAATGCTAATTCCTTGCAGCTACATTGAGTTTATACTGGGTGTTTACATCTGCTTTATAAGAAAAATTTTAAACAGTGCCTGGCACAGTGTATGATTTATATAATTACCATTCCAATAAGATCTACGATTCATAGTACAAATGACCACCTGAGGGATATAAGCCCTCTGCTTCTGAAGATCACCCCCAGTGGTGGTACTGGTTAGGGAATTTTTCAGGTGACTGAAAGGTAAGTGGCGCACTGGGCTCTGTAACACAGTTAGGCTGACCTGGTCAGCCTAGCTCTCTGCCTCCAGCATCTTCTCCTGCTGCAGCTGGGTCTCCTGTATTGTTCTAGGTTCTGCCTACTGCAGAACAGGCCTACTGCAGTGGTTCCAGATTTTTTCAGTCAACCCTTGGCTCCCGGCTCTGATAACACCATCTCTTCACCTTGTCCCTGTAGCCTAAAGGTGACAGACAGTAACTTCCTGCTGTGGCTAATCCCTAGGTTGCTTCACAGTTTGGGGTTAACTTCACAGATCTTCCTCATCCAATTATAATCCCCTGCGTCTACAAAAACACCAAAAATAGGTTCTGTTTTCCTAGTTAGACCTGATAATACATTGAATAAATGGAGAAGGTAAAAGGGAATTGTTGGAAGACTGCTAGAATCGTTTAAAAATTAAAGAAGAGCTGAATAAACAAGATTTGGAAGTTCAAGGAACTTAGGAAGGTTTTAGGAAGGGCAGTACCAGGAATTAATTCAAGGACAATCTCTTGAGCCCTACCATTCTATGACTCAGCTCTAACTGCCCTCTGCCATGGTGCTTATCTTCCCTAGAGAATCAAATTCCCAGAAGAGTGGAATTCACTGGTCAAGGTTGGGGCATGGACCTCTCTTGTGGTGGCAGAAACGGTGGTGGTGGTCTAGACTGAGAGTACCAAAAGAACCCGAAAGAATGCAAGGCAGAAGAGTTCATCAGAGGATAGGATGTTAGACGGACAACATAGCCTACGTTCCCTAACATAACATTGACCTTGCCACAGTCCAGTTTGTGTTCTGAATCCTACAGGCTCAAGATGCTGAATTTGTAGACACTCTGAGGATGAGTCTATGTCCCAGGAACAGATTCATTTTAATGTTTGCAGAAAGGGAGTCAATCAAAGAGCTAATTAACTCATTTATAATGAAAAATACAACTGCCAGGTGAACAAGACACTTAAGATGGACTGATCAGTACATCCTTTCCTTTTAGGCAAAACACATGTAAATCAGATTTGTTTATAAGCATGGCATTAGAACAAAGAGTATTACCTGAGTGGTGTTTCACACAGCAGGTATCACAGCTATTGAGACATCCTGAGGAGTATCTCTTTCCTCTAAAGACATTTGTTGCAGGTTGCGTTCTCCAGAAGCAGATGCTGAAACACTGTGTTTATTAGGGATCAACCTGGGAAGAAAAGAGGAAGGAAGCAGGAAGTGCCAGAGGTAGAAGGGGAAATATAAGGCAGATGTAGCAAAATCTTGGCCCACCTAGTGGAGAGCTCTGGAGCAAGTCCTGCCCATCACAGATATCCAGGGTCAGGTCAGGTCCAGGTCACCAGGACTTTGTGCTCCTGCCTTTCTCTCTGTCACCGAGGATAGCCTGAACTGGAAGAGGTGTGGTCCTGAAGAAGCATATCTTCATGTTAACCACACTCACTGGGGGTGTAATCTTGCTCTGGGAGCAGCACAGTTCAGAGCTACTTAGCCAAGAACCCTGCTCTTCTTGTGATGGTTCTCTGATGGTGCTTCCAACTTCCCTAACAACCTTTGCCTGCCACTCTCCTTAAAATGCCACTTTCTGGAGGCTGAGACAGATGAATCGCATGTTCAAAGCCAGCCTCAGCAACAGCAAGGCACTCAGCAACTCAGTGAGACCCTGTCTCTACATAAAACACAAAATAGGGCTGAGGATGTGGCTCAGTGTTCTGTTCACTTTTCCCAAAAAGAGTATGCAACAGAAGTAATTTCTACTAAAAGACGTTAACTGTAGTTGGTATTTTGAGTGTTTCCAAATCTTCTAAACACAAAAGGATAATTTCTTTTTTACTGTTGCTCATAACCACCTCTTCAGTGTAGGTAGATGTTACTACGTTGACTCTGAGGAAAATTTGGTTGCACTGATCATGCATAATAAGTATTCTTTAAATATTGATTTTTTTTTGCTTTCTTCTTTTCTCATTCCCTTTCTAATCTTCATATACATAGGATTAATAGAACATTCTAGAATGGACTAGAACTTGTGATAAACCCTAGTCTGGCCTGATGTGCAGTGGTCCTTACACAGTTCTCTGGCTCGCTGCTGCTTCACATCCTCTGGATTTACCTGAGCCAGAATAAATTATAGAGATGAGTAATCCTTAACATACCAAGACAAAAGAACCACAAACTAAATGTACATGTGTTCAAATTGAGTCAGTGTTTGCATTTCAAAGAAACATAGTCAATGATGACGCTAGTCACCATCAGCTGGATAAATAGTTATTTTTCTTCTTCTCTATAAAATCTGCCATAAAACGCAAGTTAAAGTTGACATGTCATTTCTTGGTGAAGCCATTCTAAGTGTGCCCCCAGGCATGATTCACAGCCCATGTTATTCATGGATTATGAAGGAAAAGGGGGAGTTGGGAGGTTGTATCTCAGTTACTTTCAGAAATCAAATTACAAGCTTTAGTTCATACATATATGTATGCACTTGAGCAAAAAAAATAGAGACCATGTGAAGATAAATATCAAATTAACTTCAATTTTATCTTGATTCGATTTTGGGCAAGGTAATGTCCAAGAAATATTTTATTATAATCTTATAATAAGTGTCTGATAATATTATATTTTTATAATAAATATGAAATATTTTATAACATTATTATTATTTACCTACACCTGCCATCACCCATGAATATTTATCCACCACTCACACTGCCTCTAGACATTCTTTTTCTGCCTTTCCAAGTCCCCTGTTGCTTTCCTTTTCTTCTGCTATTATCTCCCTTATGGTAAACCCACTGTGTCTGGAAGGAAACATTCTCTCCATTGGAAATCACTTCTTGCCAGTTGGCAATCCAAAATCTAAGCATCATAGAACAGAAGGACAACATCATGGCTCAATAAGCAAATGCTTAATTATTTAATCAAGTTTAGGGCCCATAAAACAAAAACACATGCATATTTAATTTTTATTTACACACTACCTCATAAACACCCCATAAAAGTCTATAGAATGCTTCTTTGTATAATAGATGGGGGGGAGGGGTGAGTTTGTGTACACATATAGATGCAAAGCTTAGATTTTGTCCAGTATAATCAGTCCTGGGAATTTGCAGAGCTGCTGTCAAATGCTTCCACCCTCTCCAGTTATGCCACCTGGACAGCCAGAGTCCTGTTTCACCTGTGTAAAATTTGGACCCAATTAAGTTAGCCAACACAAAAGAATAAGAGAAAAAAAATTGATGTGGGCATTTGTGACTCATTTTTGTCACCTGCTATTTCATGCAATCAAGTGTTGAAACTGCTGTCTTAAATAAATTCCCTACGTTGACTTATTTTTCTTGTACTATAGCGTTATGATCTTTCTCTTCTTTCTTCTTTTTTCAGCTAGACTGTGTGCTATCTTCTTTTCAACATGTACTTGGGAGCATTTAAACTAATTAAGGCCACAAATCAATCTGTAACACCTCCAGAAATTTCCCTAGGTGGAGTCACCTGCCTTGGGCTATGATACATTGCATGTGCTTATTCTATCCATATGTTTCTTTCCTTTTGCTGTTTTGTGCTGCTTAAACAAAAGGAAGCAATTTCAGAAGTAACGGTCAGAAATAAATTCAATAGTCCCAGTGTGATTCTGAATGAAAGACAACTCTTAGTATTTCAGAAAAATCCAGGTCCTTAAATCCAGATTATTAAAAATATATAATTGCTTTATTAATTCCTCACAAATTTCCTTTTACCACCAACAGACATACCCTTTTGCAGACTTTATCACATGGATTTGGTCATCTTTTTTTTCCTTCAACTCCCAAATCAAGTAATTTCCATATCATACTCAAAATTCTTGGATAAATACAGATTCATCTTTCTCATGCAGTAGGTCTCTGTTCTATTATCTCTAATCTCATGAGACATATCTTGAGAAGTAATGGAACTTTTCTCTATGTTGATTATCATGGTGTTGGTTACCCAACTCTGTGCATTTGTCAATACTCTCAGATCTGTGCATTCAAAGGACTACATTTATTGTATGTGAATTCAAAAATTATAAACAATTATAAAATTATTTAAAATTATCAGTACTTTTAAAAAGAATGGCTCAGATTTTACAGTTGGATACCATTTAAATTAAATTCTAAATCAGACAAAATTAATCTGCAGCAGATTTCTCAACTTCCATACTATGATATTTTAGACTGCACCAATCTCTGTTGTGGACAAGACCAATTCTGTGGGCATACAGCCCATGTAGTTGCACAGGGCCTACCTCTCTGAACAGGGCTCCATAACGGGCTTAATGTTCTGTTATCATTATCTTGAATTTCTTAATAATTTCATCTTTGAACTTGTGCTTTGAAAGTGAAATCTGAAGAGACAATACGCACGTGAGAAGGGAAGATGCACCAGGTGTCTATGTGCAAGTGTAGCCTCAGCCCCACAAACGTAGCAAGCAGCTAGCAATGTGAGCACTGACTACTAGGGCACACTGCCGTGCCTGCATGCATGCCTTCAGTAGTCTGGAGTGCTGTGGTGTCCCAGAGAGGATGCCAGGCTGGGACATTGGTGGTAATGTCAGCAATAGCAGCAGAAGCAGCAGATGGTGGCAGTGGCCATGGCCCCAGGAAAGGAGAGACTTCACATGGGGCAGCACTAGAGCCCACAGTAGGAGAACAGCTGGCCTGTTGGTCCCAAGAGCCTACCCTTGCGTCATCTGCACAAATGTTAACTCTCCAACCCAAATGTCAGTGCAGAAACTACTGGCACTCAGACTGTAAACTTTGTCAGTTGATTATTACAAGATAAAAATATGCCAAATGGCCACAACAATTAATTATATAATGGAGCTATTTGACTGTGAAGAATTTAGAATCTCTTCAAAACTCTAGGAACATTTGAAAACAAGAATCCACAGGCTTAAATATAAATATTAAATTAAAAGATCATTTATTGTATGGAAAAGAACATTATTTTATTTTATTTTATTTATTTATTTTTCTTGTTTTATTTAGGCTTACATGTTGACAGTGTAAATTGACTCATTGTACATAGATAGAGGATAACATATCAATTCTCTGGTTGTAAGTTGTATAGAATCACATCATATATGCAGTCATACATAAGGTTAGGGTTATTATGACCATCATATTCCATCACCCTTGCTGTCCCCATGCCCCCTCCCCCCTTACACCCCTGTCAACGGAGATCCACCATTGTTCCCATGACCTTCCCCACATTATGGAACATTATTTTATATGAAACTTCAGATGAGTTGATTTCTGAGGAAGGCACTGTTAAACTTAATATTTTCTCATAATTGAGTCAAGAGTGATAGAATGCATAAACAAGCATTTTAAATTGTATACTAATCATCAAGCCATTTTTTGGGAGGGTTCTCTACAAGTTACAGAAAATGTCAGAGGAAACACTAAAATGCTATGTTACAAATTTGCATTTAAAATTAAATTCATAGTTGGGTGAAACTAATTTGTATGAAGAATGAAATCTTTTTTAGAGAATTTGTCTTTCAAGAATTGCCAGCTTTAAATGTACATTTTGAAATAATTTATCAGAAGTTTATCTTAATGTTATCACAGCTATAAGAATCTCTTAACTACTTGAGTAACAGTTATATTAGTGGAAGATCCTTCTCAAAATCAAATATTATAAAAAATTATTTGCCATCTTACATTTGCCAAGAGTGACCAATAGCATTCAATTATACCAATTGAAAATGAAGTCACTAAAAGTATAAATTTTATGACTTAATAGAATGACTTGCATAGAAGCAAGTCAGAAAAATTGTATCGATCAGTCAAGACCACATTACTAAAGCAGTATTATGTATTGTGTAATATAAACCCAAGACATCAAAATAGGTTTTTGCAATTTGTAAATTTATATTGCTGCTCATGTATCACTATTCCCCCTGACATTTTAAAAGCCACAGAAGCCACTTTTCCTTGATGGCAAGATGGGGGCTTAGAAGATTTCTAAGATCCCTTCCAGCTCTCAATTCTGTGGTTGACCTCTCAACAAGTGTCCATTATAGCCTTCAAAACTCAGCTAAAAGCCAGCTTTCTCGAGTGGTACCTACATATCTTTCTGTCAATCTGAGCCTACCATCAACATTTGTCAATATCATGGGCACATAGATTGTAGCTAAAGATTTGGCTATTTATTCCAACAAGTTGATCATACAGAACTAAACAGGTTTTTTTGTTTAATTTAAAAGAACCTATCTGGACAGGTTCATGAGTAAAGCTTTGTATCTCAAATATGCACCACTCACATACAGAGAGAAGAAATGCCTGTGACTGAAAATCGTGACTCTCTGGGTGAAGACTTTGTAGGCAGCAACCTGAATTTACATGAGGAGATGGCAGGGGTCCATAATCCACACACCAGCCACTAACACATCCCAGACTCCATGGGAAGCCACTCATATTGCTGAGAAAGTCCAACTTCAAAATAGCAGTTGGCCCTTCTACCACTGGTGGGCAAAGAAATGCCATCATCAGCAGGTCAAACATGGTAGACCATTACTACAACATCAAGTAGTTTTTCCTGGTTTAAGTTGGACTTTTCAATTTCTCTGGTTTAGTTTGACTTGTCTTCTTTGAAATTGAGACCTAACCAGAGACTACAATTACAAAAACCAACATGATCCATCTGATCATATTTCTAGCTTAGATGGCAATAGATCAGGAAATGCATTTAATAGCACATAAGTGCTACCACATAAAAGTTCTTCATATAAATATGTGGAAGAAAGCTATAAGACCTGCATTAAACAGTTATTTTGTGGTTCATCTCCAGACAGTGTTATAATTGAAAAGTTTCCCTCACTGGACTTTTTGTTCACTTTAATTTGTATATAACAAAAATGATATCAGCTTTATTATTTCACAAAGAGCAATTAATATATGTTCATTGTAAACAAAAAACCAGTCAATACCAAAAGAGTTAAAGAACAAAAACTATTGGAAACCTCTCTAAGAAATAATTACTCTCAGTGTTTTTTCCTTACATACGTAGTTTTACAACTCTGGGAATCAGCTACTACACTTTAATCAGCTCTTTCACTGAAGGACAGTGTCCTTCTGTGTTTGTTTTCTGGCTTTTCTTTTTTACTAATAAAAACAACACTCCAATGACCATCTTTGCGTGTCTGTATGAACTTATTGCATTAATTTTTTAATAAAAATTTAGAGGAAGTGTCCCTAAGTCAAAGCATACACAAACTTTAATTCTGACATATTTTTCCAAATCGCTTTCCAATGGTAGTGCTCTTTAATAGTCATACAATACATGTTTTTCCAAATAAATGAGCATTATTATCTTTTAAACCTTTATAAATTTAATAAGAGGAATAATATTACATGGTTGTTTTAGTCTCTATTTCCACTTTTTTGTTATTAGTAATTAACATCTTTTTGATCGTGTGTTAACTCGATTGTTTACCTGTGTGTGTTTGTTCAGACCAAACTAGTATAATTTTCATGAAAAGTTAGGTTTTGTTGGTAATCATACCACAGGTTCCTGTATTCATTGACCGTTATCATCCCTTACTCTTAGCAGATGATTAGAACTCTATTTCTTAGATTTCCTTCTACTAACTAGTGTGTCTGGGATCCCCATTTCCTACCACACCTTCATCTAGGACCAACAGATCTATCTATTGAATGAGTTGAATTTAGCTTTGGTTTCCCCTACCAATGCTTCCAAACACTGGTAGATCTCCCTTTCCCCCTTCCTTGTAATACCTAGGGCATATCTCATCATTTTTAATAACTTCAGTTTTTAAGGATATCAGAGTTCTCACATCAGAAGTATAGTCTAATCCAATATCACCTTTCCCCTTTCTTTTCCAATTCTCAATTTCTGCTTATGGTACTTCTAGATCTGGGGTCAGGAAGGGAGATGGGTCAGGGCAGATTATTTATTTATTCATTCATTCATTTATTTATTTGTTTATTTATTTTTAATTTATTTAATGGAGGTTGTAGCTCTCTTTGACTGCCAAATGTCCACACCCAAAAGCCAGCTCTTTCATGGGTGGATTCTTGGGTTGTCTTCACAGGCATCATCTTATAAATCTCACTAGATAGTTACTTCTGCAAACCTTTCACTGTTTAGCTTTTGCCTTTCATCAGAATACCCACAGAGTCCCCTGGCCCTAAGGGTCAGTCCTGTCAAGCTGGGTCCTTTCAGGATAACATGCACTTGGCTACCCTTCTACAGAGTAAACTTCTGTACTCTGAGCCCATAAAACACCAGGTGTGTAGGCCATTCCAAGTACACGCACTTTTCTTTTTCAGGCCATTTCTATAACCTCCACCAGTCTTCAAGTGAGAGAACAGTCTCTATGTGTCTCAAAGTCCAGGGGCACCATGTCTTGTACTCTGGACACCCACAGCTCCAACTTGTCTTGGGTCTGTCCCTTATGGGGAAAGGAGGGGATTCGAATAGAGCTCTCTCCTTCTATGAATTACCTTCAAATGAATTCTTCTTTTTCCTTATACATAGGGTTCTCTTGTATAGGTTGAACTCAGTTGAGGGGTTAAGACTCACAGGATTGACTGCTCTTTCTTAGCAATTCCTGTGGAGATGTCCCTCACCCTCTCTAGGATACACAGGCACTTGTCAAGCATTGAGGGAGCAGGGAAAATCCCTTTTCACATGCTGCTATGCCAGCCTGTCTTTCCTTGAGGATTGGGCTTGTAGCCTTGTCAACCCCATGTTCCCAATGTCTAGCACAGGGTAAAGCTACAGTAAATTTCAGAGAATAATAACTAATTGCTTTACAACACGACACTCTTACAATAGAGTCATAAACGATATGAGAGAGAAGTCAAATCTCGAGGACATAAGACTCATGAACATGAAATCTTGCCTAAAAGTATATATCCTTTAACACAACATTGTTGCTAATGAAAGTCATGAAGTTTCCTTCTATCTTTGACTAATTTCTTATTTTATTCTTTGGTAGAATATATTAAATCCAAATGACAATTACGGATTTAAAACATTCTATAATTTTAAAACATCAAAATTAATGTTAATGCTAATGCTCATATGAGGCTATTTTGAACTTAACATTTAATACAGGAATGGTTTTAGCTTTCAGGAAACAATTACAAAAAGTTAATTTCCAAAAGTATTATCTTGAGGTCTCCCAGTTGAAGGTAACAGAAGTTCATCAGATTTAATTTTGAACTAAAAAGAAATTTACTGTAAAATGACAAGGACCAAGGAACCCCAAAGTAAAAATATATTCAGGAACATGCTGGAAGTAGACACTGCTTATAGAGCGCCCTGACGAAGCACCCCAATTCTCCCTCATTGTTCTTCAGCTTCCTCTGCCATAGTTTAACAGTCACTGCTAACGGCCATGGGGTTGACATCTAACTAGTTCGACCATCCATAATCTTGCTCACTCTCAGTCTCAGTTCCAGATTCCTGTTTGGATCAAGGGTCTCCGTCTAATCAGTCATGACTGTGCCACTGTGTTGATTATAGGGCAAGGCCATTCCCAGAAATAGACCTGTGACAGGGTTTCTAACCTAAGAAATATATGCAGGGCAGATATTGCAAAGGTATACTTCTTTATCTCAAGAAAATTTCATCTCAGGATTTTGGTAATGGGATTATTTAGCTGTTGAAAGCAGACGTTACTCTATTCCTCTGATTTCTAGTCTATTCAAAGATTTGGGGATCTCTTTGCTCCACAACAGGAAAGCTTCATTGTTAGAACTCCTTTGCTATTTATACTAGTTGCAGTCTGCAATTGCTGTTCCATTTGAAGTCAGAGAAGGGAAACAACACAACATTTCCAAGAATAAATGAATCTTAAAATCAAATTTGAAACTCAACCAAACACCAATTTTACTGGGATTCCTTTCTGGGCAAGACTTTTGCAGAGCCCAGCAGGAATCTAATCAGAAATTATATTTGGACCAGAAAAAAAAACTAATTCACTTATTCTTTTTCATTTGAGGATCACACACACACACACATAGGCATTTTTTGGCAATGATGCTAATCTCTTTTAAATTAAATTTAGCTCCCTGGCTATTATACACTACTGATCAGTCTTCTCCTTTGTATTGCGCTGTTAAAGCCTGTAGAACAGTTTTATTTTATTTCCATCCAATTGTTTATTAACGTTTCTGTGATCTTCACCTCTTTTTCCTCCCCTGCTGCAAGATCTCCATGGTGCATGTAATTCTAATCTGCACCAAGGAAAGAGTGGATTCCAAAATCTTATGAAGATTAAAAATGGGGAGCATTCAGAGAAAAGGGAAATACTGAGGGAAGTTTAAAGCACATCGTGGAAGCTGAGGGCAAGCTTTGAGTTGTCTCCATCCCCAACAGCATTTGCCCCCATAATTAAAGTTTCTTTTCTTCATTCTCAAGCACACATGGCAAATGCAGGATACTCTTCCTCTTCAGAAAGGAAGGTACATCCACAGGGCTATACAACAGGGATGGCAATTTTATTTCTACCTACACCACCACAAATAATGTGCAAGTTTAATGAAGTGGCTGTGTACTTGTTTATTTTCATAAGTGCCACCAACAAGATGCAGTTTTAAATCGGGAACACTTAATTATTATACTCCCAACATATAGAGCACCTGTCATTTTCTAAATGTGATGTTGAAGACACAACACGAATTCCACAGTCTTCATGTTTATGAGCACTTGTCTGCATCATTCAGGGCAAAAATAAATAACCATGAAGCTGAATGCTAATCCTCTTAATCACTTCATGAACATACCTATTTGGAAATACCTGTATAGCCAGTTATTTTAGTGGAATCTTTGCTTTAAGCTTGGAAGGCATTCTTCATTATAGTGGATTTAAAGATGTGGAGCAGGCAAGGAGGTTGCTATTTGGATACAGCCTGTAATCTGACTCTAATTTCTACCTCCTCTGTTCCTCTGTTCCTCAGTATTCCCAAATGAGCAACCTGAAAGTGATTGGAACACAAGCTCTTGGTTGCAACACATTTTTATTTTTTAATATTAGGTGAGATCACATTGACCTATTTTTATTTATGGGACATCTACCACTCCCAAAATCCTGGATAAGAAAGAATGAGTCAGACCAGGAAAAACCAGACTAAGACTGAAGTTATTTGCTATTGTTTCTTGAGACCAAGAGAACAGAATCTTTCCCTAGTGAGAGGAATGAAGATTACCCTAAAGAAAATGGTTGTTTTCCCTGTTAATTTTGAGATCCAGCAAAGCTTGAAGGAGAAAATTTGACAGTTTTTGGAATGGTAAAAATAAGAAATTCCTCCTTGACCTTGATCCAGGGCCTTAGTGACCTTAGCTTATTACACTAACAAAAAGACCGAAATTTTCCATTCATGTTGTAGCTTATGTCAGAATTTCCTTTCTTTTTAGAGTTAATATTCTGTTGAAGGTGTTTTCCATGTTTGTTTTATTCATCCACCAGTGGACACTTAGGTTGCTTTGACCTCTTGGATGTTGTGAATGATCCTGTTATGAACATGAGTGCACAAATATTTGTTTGAGTCTTTGCTTTCAATTCTTTTGGGTATATACTCAGAAATTGCTGAATCAGATACTTATTCTGTGTTTAATATTTTGAGGAACTGCATTATCCCTCTTCATTTTAACAGTTCTTCTATTCCAAACTAAACTAAATCTTTCATTTCAACAGCCTCATCCATCTTTGGGTGACAATTCAGACTGTGTGTGTTCCAGCCCTGGTTATCTGTATGGGGAGGCAGAGAATAAAAGTTCACCATGGAGGAAGCTAGTTTCCAATTCCAATTCCTCCACTAACACAACCATTTTTCCCATTTTTTAAACTGATACATTATAGTTGTACATAATGGTGGGAGTTGTTGTTATATATTCCTACATGTACACAATGTAACAATATAATTGGGCCAATTTCATTCCCCAGTATTTCCCCTTTCCTTCCCTCCTCCCTTCCTTGGTCCTTTTCTTCTTGTCTACAAATAATTCACATGAAAACCAAATGTTTTCTCTGATATGCGGATGCTAATTCACAAGAAGGGGGTTTGAATGCCCTTGGGTTTTTAAAATCATTTATTTATTTATTTAGATTTTCATTTCAAAGAAAAGGGGGGGCAGTGCCTAGGGAAAAATAGAGATACTTTGGATGGATTAGGTAGAGGGATGTGAAGGGAGAGGAGGCTGTATGCGGTTACAAAGGGTATTAGAATGAATCAGACATTATTACCCTATGTACATATATGATTACATGACCAATGTGATTATATATCATGTGCAACCCGCCAGAAGAATGAGAAGTGATATTCCATTTATGTATGATGTATCAAAATGCATTCTACCGTCATGTATAACAAATCAGAATGAATGAAAAGAAAATCTAAATAAATAAATGATTTTAAAAACCCAAGGGCATTCACAGCATCCTGAAATTTAATCAAAAAACAGGAAGTCAGGGTAGTAAGAGAAGCGGACTTTTTAAAAACACACTAAGCTTCACACATCCAGTGCATATTTTAACTTCACAGGAATCACTCCAGTCACACTGAGTCAGATCACACTGTTAGTGAAAAAAATTGGTTGTATATATACAACCAATACATACCTCTTATTTTATGATCACCTACAGAGTCTAAACTTAATCATTACACACTTATACTGTGTAAGGACACAGGAATCTGAAGAACTGAGTCAAAGAAAAGCAGGATCTTTCGCTCAAGGAGAATTAGGGTGTTACAGATATTACTTTATACTTTTCCTGCCCAGCACCTCTTCTTTCATCTTATTTCTAACCAAGAAGGTGAGACAATCATGAGGTGTGCAGTTCAGATCTCTTTCTAAAACACTTTCTAGGGGAGTATGGGAGGACATAGGTGACTAACAGTTTCCAGCTGCGGAATATTGTATGCACTGTGGTGTTCATACCAAGACTGTGGTTCTCACAGGCTTCTCCAAGCCAACAACTAAGAACAGTGGGGTTCCAGGACATTCCTGCCTGATGTAGTACATTTCAGTAGACAATCTTTTCTTGGGAACTCTCCCATTAGCTTGGCCAAGGCTTTCTTAAAGTTTTAAGAAAATTTTCTGTGGCTGAGGCTCTTCCTATTACTCTTTTCTTCCTTCTCTGCTTTCACTAGTGTCGTATCTGTCTTACAGTCCAAAGGCTTCCCCTGCCTGCTCTTGATTCCTTCCAACTTACTCTTTACTAGAGTTTCTCCTTGTAAATTTCTTGGAAATTGAATCTTGTCTTGGTATTTGCTTCTCAGAGGAGGAACCAATTCACAGGGGCAAGTGCAGGACCAGAGGGAACCAATTGTCATTGCTCACGTCAAGAGCCTCAGTGATTAGTCAAAAGCGGACACATGCACCCCGCAGGACCATCAGAATTCTTTCCTGAGGATTAGTCACCCTCAAACAGAACCTATGGGATTCTGTTTGTGGGAGTGGGATTCTGAAGAGGTAAGAAAATAAACTCAGACTTGCCTGAGGTCATAGTTTCTGACAGAAGACTCTTGTTTGCAATGAGAAAGAATGAGTCCAAGTATTACAGAGTAACAGTAATGAGAGAAAGATGGGAGCAGAGTGACAGGTTTTGTGACGATCTGGAGTCTGGATCCTGGAGATCAGCATCACTCATCATGTTTGATCACATGAATCTGTAAATTTCCTGTTTGAACTGGGTTTTGATCCCTTGTTTAAGAATACTGATTATGTTTTTCACTGACTCTAGGACAAAGCTTAAACTCCTTAGATTCCAACATTTTTATTTTGAAAATTTTCCCGAACCTACTGAGAATTTGCAATAACACTAAGTTAATGCTCTTACGCCCTTTGCCTAGATTCATCAATTGCTAATATTCTGCTAAATTTTTATTTTCCTCCTATTTCTTTCTCTGTATGTACAAATAAGCTTCTGATGAGCCATTGAGAATTGAAGTAGTCACAGACATCATACTTCAACATAAATCCTTTTGGAACAAAAGCATTCTCCTAACTACAATGCAATATCACATTTAGAAAGTGTAACTAAGATTTCATCTCACGCCAGTCAGAATGGCAATTATCAAGAATACAAACAACAATAAGTGTTGGCGAGGTTGTGGGGAAAAAGGCACACTCATACATTGCTGGTGGAACTGCAAATTGGTACAACCAATCTGGAAAGCAGTATGGAGATTCCTTAGAAAA
The DNA here is from genome assembly GCA_004024805.1 of Geosciurus inauris. NCBI lineage: Eukaryota > Metazoa > Chordata > Mammalia > Rodentia > Sciuridae > Geosciurus > Geosciurus inauris. The sequence goes on from PVHX01002296.1 coordinate 118,847, forward strand.
CTTGGAATGGAACCACCATTTGAGCCTTCTATCCCACTCCTAGGCCTATACCCAGAAGACTTAAAAACAGCATACTACAGTCTGCAGCCACTTCAATGTTTATAGCAGCTCAATTCACAATAGCTAAACTGTGGAACCAACCTAGATGCCCTTCGATAGATGACTGGATAAAGAAACTGTGGTATATATACACAATGGAATATTACTTAGCAATAAGAGAGAATAAAATTATGGCATTTGCAGGTAAATGGACAGAGTTGGAGAATATCATGCTAAGTGAAGTAAGCCAATCTCAGAAAACCAAATGCCGAATGTACTTGTTGATAAGTGGATGCTGATCCATAATGTGGGGAAGGACATGGGAACAATGGTGGATCTGTGTTCACAGGGGTGTAAGGGGGGAGGGGACATGGGAACAGCAAGGGTGGTGGAATATGATGGTCATAATAACCCTAACTTTATGTAAGACTGCATACATGTTGTGATTCTATACAACTTACAACTAGAGAATTGATATGTTATCCTCTACCTATGTACAATGAATCAATTTACACTGTTAACATGCAAGCCTAAATAAAAAAAAAAAGAAAGTACAACTTTGAGGTAACATTGTTATCTAACACATAATCCATACTCAAATTCCCTAGTTGTTTCAATAATGTCCTTTATAGTTGTTAGTAGTGGGTACTGTGGTCTGATGTGTCCTCCAGAAATTCATGTGTTAAAGGAACTTAATCACCAATGTGACAGTATCAAGAGGTAAGATTTGGGGAAGTGATTAAGGCATGAGAACAGAACCATCATGAATGGGCTCTTATAAAAGAGATTAAAGGGAATTGCTTTGACCTTCTGCCATCTGAGGACACAGAGGCTACCCTCAATGAGGTGGTGGTAAGTTTTTTAAGTTGATTATGAACCCCCAGTCTCCAGAACTGTAAGCAATGAATTTGTTATTTTCAATTATCCAGTATAAGATGTTTTGTTATAGCAGCCTAAAGGAACTAAGACAATCTATTTTTTAAGTCCAAGATCCAGTCAAGGATTATGTAATACTTCAGTTGTCATGTCTCTTTAGTCTCCTTTAAGTTAGAACAGTTCTCCAATCTTTTTTTGTCTTTTAACATCTTGACATATTTTTAAGAGTACAGACAGGTGGCTTGGCACAATTTTCCTCAAATTGGATTTATCTGGTTGTCTCCTCATGATTAGATTCAGGCTAAACATTTTCAGAAGCAAACTGAAGTGATGTGATGCCCTGGGTCATTTGCAAGGCTGTTGGCAGGCCAACCCTGCCCATCTCTTTGGCCTTACCATGTGCTGCTCTCCCTCTCAACTTTCAAGTTCCAGCCAAGTTAACCTCTCATAGTTCTCGAGCCTGTCTCTCTTGTCCAGCCTTTGCACACACTACTGCTTCTGCTCGACTTTCTGTTCTCTTACACTTGTTCACTTGGTCAGTGACACATATTTATCTGGTCTAACCTTAAATATCACTTATTCAGGAGGCCTTCCTTGACCTCTTGGCACGGACTCACTTGCCCACATACTTGAGTAATTGTCTTCCCTTCTAGACCATTGGTCTTCAAACCATGGTCCTCAGACCCTTGGAACTCTGAGACTATCTCATGGCTTCATGAATTCAAAACTATTTTCATGATAATATTGAGAGGTTATTTATCTTTTTCATTGTACTGATACTTGCATTGATGGTATAAAAGCAATAATAGGTAAGACTGCTATGCCTTAACCAAAATCAAGGGTGTGACAATAAGCTTAATCATTAGTCATTATGGTCATCTCATTCTCTCACAGGGGTGAGAGCATGATAGTTTAGCTTAAGAACGTCCTGGATTAAACAGCAAGATGATTAATTTTATTAAATTACTACCCTGAATATATGCCTTCTTCATATTCTGCATAACAAAATGGAAAGTAGCATTAAGCATGTTGCTGCTCACTGAAGCTCAAAGGTGATCTCAAGGAAAAATGTTTACATCACTATTCACACTGTGAGCTGAGCCAGTTGCTTTTTTTTTTTTTTTTTTTTTTTTTTATTGAGCACCATTTTTTTTCTTGAAAGAACAAGAGGCAGTTAAACTATGGTTATTATACCTGAGTGTCTGGCAGGCATTTTTTTCAAAAATGAACAAAGGAGCCTGTTACTTCAAGAAAAACAACACATGGCATATGTTGCTACTGGTAACATTAAAGCATTCAAGTAAAAATTAGTATTTTGGAAAAATTATATCTACAGTTGTGAGCTTGACAGCTTCCTGGTACTTGAAGAATTTTCTGATTTGATCAGTGTTGATATTAATGAAGGTGATTTTTATATTTTATATAATAAAATACGTCATGATATAAAAGAACTGTATAACTCAGTGAATTGATATTTTCTGAATGAAAATGAATATTGTTGCAAAATTATATATGAAATCCATTGAAATTGCAAGATAGACTAATGAATTTGAGTGCAATTTTAATATATGAAAAGTTTATTGATAGGGTTTCAGATTTGGCATTGTACCTAACCTTTAAGATTTGGCATTGTACCTAACCTTTAAGAAATTATCACTGGTTGAGTTTTGGTAATGTAGCAAAAAAGCCAGTTATCTGAAAAGACTTTTAAGATATTTCTCTCTTTTTCATTTATGTATCTGCATGGGGCCATATTTCACTCATATACTTCAACCAAAACAACATATCGCAAAAGATTAAAGACAGAAGCAGATATAAGACTAGCTATCTTTATGAAGTCACACACTAAAGAGATTAACCAAGAATAAAACAATGCCACTCTTCTTAGTAATGTTTTGTTTGGGGAACCATAGATGTCTTTTCAAAATTATACATTCTTTGTGTCTACAGATAAGAATTTCATTATACATTGTTTTTAAATGAATGAATAAAAATATTTTAATTTTTAAAAAAATTTTTTAATGCAATAAGGATTGATAGTTATAACCTACATAAACACAAGTTCTTTGAGGTTCTCCAAAATTTTTAGAATATTACAGAGTCTTGAGATGAAAAAAAACGTTTGAGAAATGCTATTTTAGACTATAAGCTCTGTGAGGGCAGGGGCTATGTCTGTCTTCCCATTGTAGTCAACTACATGGAAAATATTGGAAAAATGGCTGACTGTATTTATTGCAAAAGTGACTGAATGAATGAATCCATAACAGTTGAAATGGACCTTGCAAGGCATTTCAGGCTGAGGTAATACTCTAATGAGAAAGCACTGTAATCAAGTTAAGGATTTTAAGAGAACAGGGAGCAATTAAGGGTGTAGACCAGACTAGCACAGGGGCTAAGGACTTAAGCTAGGGAAATAAACAATTCTGAGTTCAATTTCTGGCTCCAATCTTTCTTTATGAAGTCACTTTGGACAAATCAACCATTCTGAACTTTTCCTTGTTAGCTTGTGAACTAGTAGAAGTTACTGCACCTCTGTTTCCCTCTCAGTAGTAAAGTGTTAGTGTGTGTGGCACGGCAGCACCAGCCACATGTGGCTAATGAGCACTTGAAATGTGGCTGTGACTGAGAAACTAGTTTTTTAATTTCATTTAATTTTAACTGCTTGAAAGTAAAATTAAATATTTTTATTGAGGCAGTTTTAGAAATGTGGTTGAGAGCCGGGCACGGTGGCTCAAGCCTGTAATCCCAGCACTTAGGGAGGCTAAGACAGGAGAATCGCGAGTTCAAAGCCAGCTTCAGCAACGGCGAGGCTCTAAGCAACTCAGTGAGACCCTGTCCCTACATAAAACACAAAATAGGACTGGGGATGTGGCTCAGTGGTCGAGTGCCCCTGAGTTCAATCTCCAGTACCCCCCCCAAAAAAAAGAAATGTAGTTGAGAATGAAAAAGGACTTTTTTTGTAATTGATTCAGGTATTAAAAAATTTTTAATTTGAGATAACTGGGCATATGATCAAATTTATTACTGTACATTTTATGAAATCTAAGCATAGCATCAAGTGTTTTCAATGAAAATTTCTTATCCAAGTTGAGATGTGGTATGGGTATAAAATGCAGAGTGAATTTTGGTGACTTAGCATCAAAATCAAGAACGTGAAATATCTCATTAGGAACATTTTATACTGATTACATGTTTATTGAGAGAATATTTTATTAAAATAAATTGCACCCATTTGTTTTTAATTTTTGATGTTGCTATTAAAAAATTTAAAATTTCATATGTAGAGCACACTACATTTCTACTGGACAATGGTTAAGTATATCGTAAGCATTATGCAAAGTGTTAGTGATCATTGCTTTCTTATTATCTATTTTATAGAGATAATATTTACCCTATACCTGTAAGGATAAAACGAGATGCTATATGAAGCTGTTAATGAGGTGTGGGTCACGTGACAAGGGCTCAGAGAATTGCCCCTTGCTTTGGTAAGTTGAGAGGGCACGGGTGTTTGTTGAAGAATACCAGTGGATAATAGAAGAGGAAAGTCAAGTGTGGATTGTACAGTGTAGAAAGTTTTGAACACCAGGTTGAGAAATTGGGGCTTAATTCTCTATGCAACTGAGAGCTGCTGAAGCACATGATCCCAGATGTGTTTTAGAAAGATAACTCTGACAGCATGTATCCTCAGAGGGGGACATGAGTTATGAAATCAGTTCTCAGGCATTTGGAGCTAAGTCTGCAGAGTAGGTTGGGTGATCAAGCTGTGAAAACCTGTCTGGGGTCACAAACCAAGTCTCAGTTTGAGTGATGAGCTTGGTTTCATGTGAAGCTCCTAATCTAGTCTTGTGGACAGCCCGGAAAAAGAATTTTAACAGGCATTTTGGAAAACTAACAGTATCATTAGTTTAAGTAAATTATCTTTCTCTATGTCCACTGTATTCCAAGATGTGTGCAACTGGTATGTTTATACAATCAAGCCAATAAGTGATCTTGTTAGTTTAGTTTATTTGCATGCTCCAGATAAAGCGCTTTTAAGTTAAAGGATTTTTAAGAAAAATGTCCTGATATCAAACACCCTAATCAGTCCTCCAGTTTCTTTTTTTGTATAAATAAACCTGCCCTTCCCTAGGAAATCCCTTACACCGACAAAACTGATATTCTTTATGCAGCAAGACCCAGGCAAAGGAAGCCCCTGTCCTAGGTCCCAACCCTCAGCAGGTTCTCAGATGACTTTCTGTAGCTGCATAAAAAATTTGATGCTCATTAAAAAGTCACTGTAAAACTTAGTGTCTTCAAAAATAATAACCATTTATATGTGATAAAATAAATTTCTTTTTTAAGCCACCCAGCAGATGGCATTTTGTTATGGCAGTCCAAGCAGACAAATACACTTGTGCAGAAAGTCTCTCACAGAACAGTATGGAACCAGGGATGGGCAGAGTAGGGCAAGTGAGCCACAAGTTGGCAGCCCTCTCTTTACCATCTCATTCCAGGATGAATCTTCAAAGATTTTGAAAATTATAATCTCAAATCTGACTTTTCAGACTATGATGAAGACGTATGTGTCAATGTCAATATATTAGGATTCAAGGACGAGAGATGGACAGGTTTTAGTTTCTTATTCTAGAGAAAAGGGAAACTGAAATGCATGTTATATTGCATTATAATCCCCAAAAGAAGGGTGCTATCATACATTAGGCCCAATGTGGAGGCCTAAGTTGTCTATTTCATAGAGCATTTCCTGAAACTAAGAATTTAATGTAGATAGCAACCGTGCATAAATACACATGATACATCAGTATTGAAACATCACACTATACCCCATAAATATGTGCAATTATTACATGTTAATGTTTTTTAAAGAAAAGAATGTTTTAAGGAGACTGCTAAAGTTCTTGAAAAGAAAAGGCTATATGCAAGGGGCTGTGGAATAAGGTATTGCAGTGGTCACTGTACCCATCTAGGTCCCTTTCACTGCACTGGAGCACAGATCTCTTGGTGGCTTCGAGTGTTGGTTATTAACAGTTCAAAGTTTGCCTCCTTTGAAGAATTTCTCATGGCTGACAGGAGCTGATTAACCTTGAGTTTATATTCAACCCTTCCTGCCCCAATTGACTGATTAAAGTCAGCACCTCTTCTCAAGGTGAAACATCTTTGCACTGTTATTTATGCCTCACAGTCCCCTTTGGGCCATACTAAGGTCAGTCTTCACCTGAGAGCACATCTTGGCTTAAGCTTCTTCCTCTGCCCTATCCTGATTCAATCCGTCCCCTACAGGCTTCTGACAGCGCTCTCAATAGACTCTGGGAATCCCAAATACCTAGCTCAGCCTCTGCATCTAGGAGAACTGACTTAAGTCCTTTGAACTTGGAAGATTCAAAAACTAAAAATCAGTTTCTTTCACAACTACTTCTGCAAACCCATTTTGTTGATTTCAAGTTCTCATTTAATGTAAGACTTATCTGTTTGGTCTAAGGCAAGCTTGAAATCCTGCAGCGTGGAAGGGTATGGGCATAAGGTCAGCTTCATCATTATTTATCCACATTATTTGTTCTTCCAACCTCTACCCACAATTCTGCTCCTGGCTTTCTAGGAAGTGAGATGGAGCTAGATAAGGAGCAGGAAAAATGTTTCTTGATGGGTACAATTATAATCTGGCACTGATGCTCTCTGGTCCAAATACTAACTCTTTCCCCTCTGAGTTTTTAAATTCCATAGAGACACCTCTAAAACACACACATACACACACCCCAGGAATGAGTGGGGGTTGGAGGTGCAATTCCCTGGTGTGATAATGCTCCTTCTGTGGCTATTGATTACTCTCTCTTCTGCCCTCAGCTCCTACCATGTATTGGTACCCCAGTTTCTTTCTGCTCAAGACCCCTCACCCCAAGCAGGATGCTCTCCCTTCTCTTCAGAAGAATATTGTGCTAATCAACTTTTTGTCACTGTGATTAAAATAACTGACAAGAACAACTTAGAGGAGGAAATTTTTATTTTGTTTCATGGTTTCAGAGGTTTAGTCTATGGTCAGCCAGCTCCATTACTCTGGACCTGAGGTGATGCAGAACATCATGGTGGAAGGGTATGGCACAGGGAAGCTTCTCAGCTTATGATAGCCAGGAAGGAGACAGGGGAAGGGAGGGAGGAGAGAGGAAAAAAGAGAGAGGATGGGGACAGGGACACAGGGAGAAGATAAACCCTTCCAAGCCATACCCTCAGTGGTTTACTTTCTCTAACTAGGTCCCACTTCCCAGTAGTCAGTTCAGCTATCAGTGAATTAATTCACTAAGTGGATTAAACCACCCATGAGGCCAGAGCTTTTATAATCTAATCGTTGCCTGAAAGCCCCACCTCTGAACCTTGCTGCATTGAGGACCATGATTTCAACATGAGACTTTGGAGGATGTTCTATATCCAAACCACAACAAACACCTCCCAGGAGTTCCACACCTTTCTCTCTCTCTTCCACTCCCCAAAGTGATTTCCTTTCCTATGCCTTTTTATTTTTCTGCTCTGGTCTCTTTTGCTACAACTCTCCCATATATATTTTCTCCAGATATATGTCAAGTACCTTCCCTCACAGCCCTGAATTCCAGAAGGTGCAGGCTAAGCTTTCTGTGTAGATTGCTGGACACATTTTCCCCTCCTGATTTAAAGAGAATAACCTCTATTCCTGGGAAAGTGGAAACTCTTCAGTCCTCTTACAACTCTTTATGAAAATATACTTGTTCTTCACTTGATTATCAACCTCTCTGACTTTGGCATAAGCTACCCCTTTACAACACAGATGGTCTATATAGATGTTCCAGCAGCTGGTTTAGAGACTCGTTAGAATCCATATTGACCTCTACCATTTCCAGCTCAGAGGGCTTAGCTAAACAAATCTTCAGATTTTAACATCCTATCATATAGATGATAGTAGCTAAGGTTATGTCCTGCTTATTCATATACTGTTCTAAATCCTTTTCTTGCATCAAATCAAGTACTTTAATCTCACATTACTCTGTGGGTAGGTAGTTTTTTAATATTCATTTTACAGAAATGAAAACCAAGGTACAGGGGGTCAAAATTACCTAGGGAGTGAATTCTGAGTCCTCAGTTAGAACACTCTTGGCCTGCAGTCCACCTGCTTTTAGTGACCTCTGAGTTAATTCATTACACCAAGAGAGATTTTCTTTTAAGTGATCTCTGGAACATCCCTCACTGAAATGCTCTCTTGAAACATTCCACTCTTTCCCCACCTGATTTATCTTTAAACAAAAATGCATGTCAGCAATTGGCACCTGGAGAGAGTCACCACCAGTTTTCCATAAGTTTAAGGAAGTATTTTGGGCTGTCCTGTGAAAAGTCTCTTTTTACCAGATCAGCAGGTTCTCTAGCTGATGAATGTTCTCAAACCCATATGGCCACGGATGGTGAGAACCCAGATTCCTGACTACACAGAAAGTGGTCCTCCTGCCTCTGCAGCTTTGGGTTGAAGAGCAAAGCTGTGCCCTTGGCCTGGACTGCTGAGAGCCTTTCTATGTCATGGAGAAAACCATCTTGGCATTCCCTCTTGCTCTTTTACTTTCGTCCATACTCCCCTGTCCTTGAGGACTTTGGGGGAGATATTACAGAGTGAGCTGTCATTGTAAATGCTGCAGAAGTTATCCAGACTTCTAGACAAGAAGGCAGACTTGGCAGATGTGGAAACCAACCTCACCCCAAATTCTGCTCCAAATAAATAAACACCTGGGGAAAATACATCTATCATATATAATACATACTATTATATAGAACAAGCACATAGGTTATATATCACATATTTCACATTTTAAATTAAAATAGATATGTATTGGACAGTAAGAAACAAAGATCACTGAATATGGTTTGAAATGGAGCTAGATTTTTTTGCTTACCTGGCATCAGAGAGTCATATTGCCTCATTCCACAGTCGTGAGAGTTGGCCAGGTCTCTTTTCAGAAGAAATTAAAAGAACTTGGTTGTGACACTGATAAGCTAAGAGCCTGAGTTCAGGTCTCTGGTTGTTCCATGAGGCAGAATGTAAATTCTGTCTTTCCTCACCTGTGATAAAGGGAAATGTGGTTTCCAACAAGTCCAGAAGTGGTTGCCTGAACTTCCATATGGGCCTGGGGTCATTCCGTAGATGGCTTGAACATTCAAAGTTTAGCAAATTTTCTCCTTAATACACCTACAAACAAGAAAGGGAAATTCATAGGAAGGAAGCAGAAATAAAGGTGAAGAATTTATACAGTATAGTGGGTAGGAGTTGAAGCTGTGAAGCCCTCGGATATGAGTCTTAGTTACTTGTTAAATGCTGAGGTCTTAATGCCAAAGTAAGAGAAGCAAGGCAGCAGCCAGAAGGGGTCTCTGCACAATGCCAGGGGTCAGAAAAACCCTGCTCCCTGTGATCTGGGACTGAAAATTGTCATCTGGAAGTACGATTTCTGTCCCAGGCCCTGAGTAGAAACACAGCTAGTGAAAAATAGAACATTAGGACCATACGGCATTGCCTAAGACCTACCTATGGGCCTGGCAGAACCTGCCCTAAATCCACCCCCCCAAACCAGGGTACCCCCAGGATTCCCAAGGAAGATGAGCTCCCTAAAGTCAACCACAAGGCAGTCAGTACTACATTTAGGGCCTCTCAAGGTGGCGGAGTGCTTCCAATATGTAGTATGTGGCTCTCTACAGCACATATATTTCATTTGTTAATCACCAATGTATGCCGGGCACTGTGCCAGGTTCCTTACCATTTGTAGTCTTGGTCCTTCCCAACAACCACATTCCACAGCACATTCTTAACCCAAGCACTGTGACCTTCCTCTCTGGCACTATTTGCAGGAAGCATGACAAAGTCCCCCTTTTACCACCTTCCTGAAAATCCACCATCCAAGATTCATTCTTTGAAGTCTTGACAACTGTTTCATCTCCATGCATGCTATAACTCCATACTTGATTATAAACCTGAGGCAACAAAAATCAGTGGAAATGACTGAAATAGCAACCCTGGGACCTGGGTTCTGCTCTGGGCACCACTGCCTTGGCTTTGAGATGTTGGTAAGCTACATACATAATAGATAGTATGTATCTACAATGTATCTAATAGTAAATGATAATGCATAATTATAATGATGATGTGATAAATGATAGTGTATAATTCTCATCATTAGCATGCATTCCTGACCAAGGACTCAAGACTTCATACATCATGGCCATAAACACAACATATGGCACATTACCAACATGCCATAAAAGCCAATGGAACTCTATTGCATTGAATGGTAAGGTGTGCAAGAATAGTTTGTCAGCAGAAAGTGCCCAGTCTTGCTTAAGAAAAACCTGGAACACACTCAGAATGCAGAGAATGAAAGAAATATTCTAACGGTTTTCCTTCTTGTACCCATATTTAGAATTTGAGCACAACTTTGCTGTACCCAAGAATGACATAAGGGGCCCTTGATATGCATACATTTAATGTAAAATGAAGTTTGGTCTCTAATAATCATCAAACATGCAATGATACATAATAATTTCACTTCTTATAATTTAGGATGGAGTGTGATTTCCAAGGCCCAGGTAGAATTATTCAAAAACTATTCCTTCAATTGGCTTCAAAAGCCCTTCTAGTAAATGCTGAGCACCTGCTTGACTTGGATTCAGATCATAGTGTTTATCTCTCTAAAAATTACTATTGGAAGGAAAAGATGGTCCAATATTTTTCTGCTTTGTCTTCCCCTGTGCCTCCAACTATTCAAGACCCTGCTTGTCCTGAAAGCAAACGAAGGCAGGCAGACTGCTCCATAAATGCTAGTGTCCAACAGGCTTCTCACTGGCTGCTAAGGTTCTTCTTAAAGCCTCTCAAAAAAAAAAAAAAAAAAAAAAAAAAAAAAAAAAAAAAAAAAAAAACCTCTTTAAAGTAAGCAGAGGAGAAGCCAAGGATAAAGTTGAGACTTGAGGTTGAGCAAAGAATGAAAACCATAATTATGTGGCAGACCAAAGTGAAGAATGGAAGAAAGTTTTTAAAGCTCCTATCTCTGCCTTTGAATGAGGGGTTATGGTGGGAAACATGCCATAGCATGCTTGAGACTGCAATATCTTGACAAAACACAGAGGGTGAGGAACCAAGCACCAGGCTCAAGTCCCAGCCCTTCCTCTCCATAGGTTGGAGTCCTTGGGGGAATCACTTGGTCTCACTGAGCTCAAACTGCCTTGTGTGGAGTATGAAGATTATGGCTCCTTTCAGCAACAGTTGTAGTATTCTGACTTCCCCATTCTTTTCTCTTTAGACATTGTTTAAAAATGGATACCTAATCAAATGAAGATGCATGATATTGCACATTATATACCCAGATAACTTCAACTTCAGCATCCCCAAGAACTCATCATCCTTCCTTTTCCATCTGATCCATCTCCTTCAATGCCTGCCAGCAGCCATGAGTCCACATCACCTTGGCCACAGAACACTGGTTGATTCATTGGACTTCCTGACTATTCCGTTTTCCCCTCTATAAAATGCAGGACCTCATTTTTGGTATCAAGATTCTGTTCTCCTATCTCCACCTACAGAGATAGTCAAGTCCCCATAACTTAACCTCCTCCCTGTTTTCAGACTCCTTTTCTAGAAGAAGTGAGGAGCACTCATAGCTTAGATTCTCATCTTCGCTTACCCAGACCCTATCTGTTGCCTGGCCCATCATCATTCATTGTCTGCAGTAATTTTTCTGAAGCACCCATCACATTTTGTTTTGTTCTGTTGAGATGGGGGTCAGGATCTTGCTATGTTGCCTAGGCTGGTCTTGAACTCATGTTCCTCATGCCTCGGCCTCTTGAATAATTGGGATTACAGATATGCACCACTGCACCTGGCTTCACCAATCTCTTCTTGCTCAAAACCCTTCTCTGCTGGCTTTGTTCACATTCTTCCCTGGAGTTCTCTGTCCTGCCTGCCATGTCATCTTTCCCCCGAATCCTTCATCAAGTTAACTTCTACTCATCCTTTACGGCTCATTTCCTACACAAAGCACACCTTTGCTCCCCACTTTCCCGCCAAGCTCCACCTGATAACTCCACTATCCACCACTCTGTGCACATCTGTACCGGAACTCTCACTGTCCTGAACTGTGACTTCCCCATCAGGTTGCGGAGTCTCCAAGAATAGGGGTGTGTTCTTGCATCCTATTACCCAGCAGAACTCCTGACCCATACTAGCCAGTTAAAAACTTTAATCCCTTTATGCTCTCTTTGGCTCCAGAAATGTCATTGATCTAGAGCCTTGATCAGGCCACCTAAATCTGTTCAGTGAAGGAAACAGAGTTGGGTTGAGATGCTATCCCAGTGACCCAAACACATGCCAGGGTTTTTTCTTTTTTTTCCCCTTTCACTGGTACTTTCATGTGGCAGAACACTGAGTTGAGTCAAATTGTTGCTACAACGCCACTGTCAGCCATTCTGACAGCCATTTTTGCTTCCAAGTGAACATTGCATATGGCAGATGCTACATTAAGGTAATTATTTTACACAGAATGTAATCAATTTCCCTGTATGCTTTCTCTCCAGCAAATGATGCTAGTTAAATAAAAGCAAAGTTGAATGTTCTGGCTTAAGTAGGAGGCTTTTTCTGGGATGTCAAAAAGAAATGCTCCAGAAATCTTGCCAGAATTTCCAAATACCACTAAGCCTTCAAATATTGAACCACACTGATCAATTTTCATTGGCTCCCACCTACATGAGTGACTCAGTTCCTTTGCAAATCACCCCCTGCTCTAGACCTCATTTTTCCATTACTAAATAAGAGGAATAGATTAAATGATTTCTTCCAGCTCTTGAATATTACTATTCCAGGATCCTTAATTAGTATTTTACTTTCTATTTGATATATTATTTTATGTCAACTGGCAGTCCTGAAATTTAGCAACAAAACAAATAAATTAGAGTATTATTCTCTGTATGAAGTGATTTGTTGTTGATGATGTATACAATTCACCTTTAAATCAATTTCCCTGGCTCATTTGAAATAGATTTTGATTACAAATAATTGGCTTGCATACCACCTTGATTACACAAAGCATAATTTATTTGCAGGACTCACTACCTAACCTGTGGAACCCAGTACAAAATAAAAATGTTGGGACCTTGTTTTAAAAAATTAGCAAGAATTTCAATGTTGTAATAGAGTATTAAACCAAGGCTGGGGCTCTTCTAAGAGAGGAGCCCTCTGTAACTGCCAGCCCTGTTTATACCTGCTGTTCTCCATGTACCCCAGTTAACCAACCA
>PVHX01002296.1:132140-172913 GCA_004024805.1 Geosciurus inauris
CATGTCTGGCATGATTCATTGGTATGACTTTGGATGATTCACTGGACTTCCTGACTACTCAATTTTCCTCTCTATAAAAGGCAGGACCTCATTTTTGGTATCAAGATTCTGTAAATCTTTGCTTACTTTCTGATCCCAGGGCTTATTTCCATGCCTTGTAATTTTAAAAATCTTTTTATCCAAGTATAATATACATGCATAAAAGTGCTCATAGCAGATATGTACAGGTTATTACTTACTTACAAACTGAACCATGTAACCAGCACCAAGATCAAAAACTGGTAAATGACCAGAATCTCAAAAGCCTTTCTCATGTTCTGGTGTGGTCACAGGCCCTGATTCCCACAAGGGTAATCACAAACTGACTTTTCATAACATATTTAATTTGCCTATTTCTGAACTTTAAATACATTGGATCATATAATATTATACACCTGACTTCCATAATTCTGTTTATGCTTTTAAAATTTATCCCTGTTTGTAGATCATTCACTCTCATTAATACAGTGTAGAGATATACCACAAATGGGTTGCCATTCTACCAGTGATAAACATTTGGGGGGCTGGGATTGTGGCTCAGTGGAGTAGAGTGCTTGCCTCGCATGTGGGAGGCACTGGGTTGGTTTAATCCTCAGCACCACATATAAATAAATGAATAAATAAAGGTCAATCAACAACCAAAAAAATAAACAAACATTTGGGTAGGTTTCATTTGGGTAATAATTTTCCTATTTACTAAAAATTTTCATCACTCTGAATTCTCAAGAGTTTTATTAAGATCGAAAATTAGTTTACTTTCTTTGATTTCACAAATGATGGAGTTGAAATGCCCTTGTACAGGGATTTCAAAAAGCCTTGAACTCTTTCCTTAATCCAAAAAGTGAACAATGGGCAGAGGAGATGTTCTTATTCCTTTTATGGCTCAGCTTCTGCTTGACATGCTGCAATGACAGGCAAGGCTTCCTGGCCTGCAGAAAAAGGGAATTTGTCATTATGACCAAACTGTCAAATGATGATGATGAGACAGAAATGGCTTCTGAGTACATAAAGAGGGAAATCTTCCTGCCAGAGCTCAGGATGTCCATGATAAGCCAACCCAGACCAGGAGGGGCTGGGTGCTAGAAAAAAAGTCATACAGGAGCAGAAGGGCTTGGAATCCTGAATAAGATACAAGCCATGCAGAGTAGGAACATGCTCCAGGCAGATAGGTAAAATACAGTCTCCAGAGATATGAGCATAGTCAAAACCTGGCAATCCAGGCAGGTGGTCTGTAGCTGGGCAGCTCAGCAGAGATAAATGCAGTTCCTCTTCAGAAGGCACTTGGCAACAGAAGATTATCCGTTCACATCTGAGCAAAGGTTGGTCTCAGGGAGAACTGGAAGGCACTGCTGACTGTAGGTATAATTGCATAACTTCAATTCTGAAACCAATGGTAAGAAAGAGCAAGAAACTTGTCAAGTGGACAAGGGCAGGGACTCCAGGCAGATGATCCAGGAAAGAGCTTAGACAGGCCTACCTGGAACTTTACTATCTGAGTCAGGGCAGTCAGAGCAGACTCAGCAGTAAGTTTGAACAGTTCAAATTCATTCATTAAGCAATGATTGAGTTCCTAGCCAAGCATTAGGTGATAGCGGTGAATAAAACATGTACATTAATTCCATCAATTAGGATGAAATCATCTTTTTTCTTTACTGTTTTTTTTTCTGTCCTCACAGGTCTGGAGACTGTATTTTACTGTTTTCCTAGAACACATTCCCACTCCCCATGTCTTGTATCTTGTCTAGGAATCCAAGCGCTGCAGTTCCTGCCAAGAGTGATTTATTCCTAGCACCTAGTCTCTCCTTGTCTGGCTTTTAGCTGCAAGTAACAGAATACCCAGTTAAAACTGGATTAACCAATAGTGGTCAGTTGACAATCTCACATACTACTTGATCTTGCCCCTGTAGGTCACCATCAGGACTCAGGACTTGTCTTCAATTTCCATCATGTTTGCAAGAAGGCCACAGTACTCCATAAATCACCTCTGTCAAGAGCGACGTGCGTAATTAATAATTACTTGAAGGCAGATTGTCTTTAAATGCAAGTGTATGTTCAAACACAACAATCATCCACTATCATTAGTTAATGCAAAAAGTATTGGGTGTGCTGGAGCACCCCAACTAGCATTTGATGCACTCTAATCAAGCACTATAGGTAAGTTACACTATTCTAGGCCAGTTAAGTCCTGCTTGCAATTCACACAATCCTAGGGCAACTAAACATTACAATTAATTCACACAATCCTAGGGCAACCATGAGCCCCAAAGTACCTCCGATGCCAGGTGACTTCTCTTAGACAAAGAACAGACGTTGTTCTTGTCTGGTGGTTCTCTTCAGCTGACAGCTGGACATCAGGGAATGGTGGAGCTGACCCAGGGACAAACAGCAAGATGGCCAGTCTCACTGATGTCCTTGGAGCAAGACCCAAGACTGTAGCAGGGCCAGCAGTTTAAAAGCAGTTCCAAGTTGGTGGTGTGGACCAAGTTGGTCGTGTGGGCTGGTGATTGGTTATACCCAGTAAAAGTCCACGTCCATTGGTTATGTCCAGTGAGACAGTATAATTGCCATTGGGCCCTCCTTTTGCACATGTGTGTGGGTTGAGCCCCCCTATCAATCGTAACCAGTAGGCCTGCTGTTAGGGGCCCCCCGTTGCTCCTTTGTCAATTACATGGGCTGGGCCCCTTTGCAGCCCTCGATTGCATGGGCTGGACTCCTTTCTTGGCCCCCATCATTGCAAGCAGACATGACTAAGCAAGTCAGTGGCTGCTGTTCCTTATGGCCAGAGACCCAGCGAGTCCCCTGCATGACCAGGCATGCTATGGCATATGCTCTTTACAACCTCCTTATATGATCAAGTCGAAAATAAGAAGAAATAAAACCACTTCTCCTTGCATGGATTTTTTTTTTTAATCTGAGAGGAAAAAAATCTTTTCTAGAAGTTTCCCATCTGAATCCCTGCTATCAATGTTCGTCAGAACCAGATCATGTGACTACGGTTAAACCAATCCCTAGAAAGGGGAATGGGATGAACACAATTGCTTAGACAAATTATAATGCAAGCCCAGGCATATTTGTCCTGATACCTGAACAAACTCAGGGCCATGTCAACAAGGAAGATTAAGATGACTGGGAGTAGACAATCAAAAACATTACTACCACTACCCACACTCCCAAGAAAAGGTACATTTCACTGGCTTGGGGCCAAGATGGGTCCCAGAGTTTGAAGATGTCTTATTCCACAAAAACTGGGTTAGCACCCCCTCTGGACATGTGGGAGTTAGCCTGCAACATCAAGATCAATGGCTTCTAG
Source organism: Geosciurus inauris (assembly GCA_004024805.1). NCBI lineage: Eukaryota > Metazoa > Chordata > Mammalia > Rodentia > Sciuridae > Geosciurus > Geosciurus inauris. Next base: position 135,490 of record PVHX01002296.1, read on the forward strand.
TCATGAATTCTGAATGGCTTCAGCCATTGAACTACCCACCTATATAAGCTCCACGGGAACAGAATTCTCCTGAAGATCAGTGCATGTTTAAGCCAGTCTGCTTTCTCTCATGGTAGCACCAAAGGATGATACAGAAAAATCAATTACTTTCTGTGTTCTCAGAAGCATTAAGCATTTTGTGTCCTAACATTAAGTTTTATTCCACCTCTCCTTAGATGTATTTGGGGTTTTTAAAGCCTCCTGGGTGAGTGAGTTCCATAGGCTTCATACCTGCTGTGTATAAGGGATTTTCAGTATGTCTTAGAATTCCCTCCTTTAAACCTCCAAGGGTTGCCTTGTCTATTCATTAGTGTTCTCATTTGTTAGACGCTGGCCTGCAGTCCTATCACCAATTGTTCATTCTTTGGAGATGTCCTCAAAGAGAGAAAGGCCAGAATAATAATGGTTGGCATTTGTCAAGCCATGTGCTAGGCAATATTCCAAGTGCATTTTGTATGTATAAACTAATTTAATCAACAAGCAATCCTGCGAGGAAGCAACCTTTTAATACTTTGTTTTGTAAAATAGGCACAGTAAGCGATATTCACTAAGTTGCTCTAGATAACACACCTACTAAGTGGAGTAGCATACCATCTCCAGCTCTCAAAAGGGACAAGATGTCCTATTTGCAGGTCTCCTGAGGTTTTTGTTTTTGTTTTTTTACCTTTGGTTTATCAGCATCTCAGAGGACTTGCTAGGTAAAACAAAATTACATATTTTTCTCTTTAAAAAAATGAATTTATATTTATTCAACAAAGAAAAATTGTATATATTGACCATGTACAACACGTTGTTTCGAAATTTGTATGCATTGTGCAATGGTTAAATCATAATTAACATGTATCACCTGATACATTTATCATTAGTCAGGGAGGACACTTAAAAATCTACTGTTTCAGAGATTTTCAAGAATACACTGTTATTCATCATAATCACCATGCTGTATAACAGATCTCTTGAACTTAATCCTCCTGTCTAACTGGACTTTGGGATTCTTTGTCAACATCTCCTCAACGTTCCCCCTTAAAAAAAAAAAAAAAACTAACATGATTTCATAGACCAAGGCAGGCCAAGCCATGGATTCCTTTCTTCTATGTCAGCTGCTCATGTGTCCTCTCAGACTATGGGAGCACCTGTCACATTACTCAGTGAAAAAAGTACAAAGTCTCTCAGGCAGATTATCTTCAGACCATAAAGAGGTCATTTGGGCAAAGTGGTAATTTTAGAACAGCTGTAGGAATGATATTTCCCTTCTGAGGTGGTTTTTGGAATAGTTTTCCTACTGGTCCAGGACAGACATGGCTGTTCCTCCCTATTTAATCACATGTCCACTGAACTGCACTGTCTTTTGAATATCTAAGGTGCACGTCTTGTTTTAAGAAAGTTCCTACCAGCCCCTTTTTCTGAAACACTTGGTAAAAGAGTATGCCTTGTGTGTGAGCCCCCTTTATCCAACAAGACTGACCATTTTCTGAGGGCTTTCATGGCATTTGCTTTGGCATATAATCCAATTAAGGATGTTGCCAGAACTTGTAGACCACAATGAGACACCTCTCTCAAGAACTGGGAGACAAGAGAAAAATCTAACTGTGTTGTTTTGCTTTTGTTTCTCATTCATTAGGGGAGAACAAAACAATCCTTTCACTATTCCACCAAACGGTTGCATTTCTAAGAAGAATGAAATGTAATGAAATGTCACTTTCTAGTTTAAAAATAACTCTCTCTTTTCTTACCACATGGTCGCTACCACCGTCACCATGTCCTGCCTGATGGGAAGTAGACATTTCTTATGAGGAAAATAAAGCTGCCTTGTGCCTGAGGAGAATGGTTGGAGCCTGGTGCTCTGAGCTAGTTGAAATGGAAGAATAAGTGGCAGACCCACCAGAGGAGCTTCCCCAAGAATAGAAAGGGTAGCTTAGGGGATTTCTGCAAATGACAGCCAAATCCTATAGCTCAGATGGAGGATGGCTGAGGATGCCTTTGGGTCCAGGGCGCTGAGTGCCTAAAGTGAGAAGACACATGACAAAGCCTCCAATCTGTAAGACAAATCCCCTGGAATACTCTGGACAGCTGCCCACCATTGGAACTCCTGGGAGCCGGCTTGAACAGGTGGGCAGATCTGAAGACCTCTGAGAAGGACCTCTGTGATTTAACACTGGATGTTTATGAGGGATAGTCTTCCATCTAAATCTTCAGTACTTCCTGTTTTTGAATTCCACAAGCTTTTTCCTGAACATGAATCTGTTTTTCTGTCATGTCACAGTTCTAGATAATCTCATTTACCAGTTGCAATTTTTGAGTATTATTTATGTCTATTATTGGCTAGTTAGTATTGAATGGCCTTTATGCGTCAAGTACTATGCTAAGCACTCTAAATACATTTCTCACTCAATATCTAAAACAATCCATTGAGGTAGATGCTACTTTCCCCCTACTTTGAGATAATGAATTAGAGACTTGGAAAAGGGTAGAGATGTGTCAAGGCCATCAACCTACTAAGTACCAGTATTAGACTCAGATTAGGTCTGCTGGAATCAGGCCCACATGCTTACAGCTTTGCTTTTTTCATTATGTCAGACTTATTCCTGCTTCTAAGCACTCATCTGTACTGCAGTTAAAGGAGGGAAAAAAAATCCCTCCCTTTATCTCAACCATCTAGAACCCAAGATTCATCTCAAACACCTGCTTTTGCCATCTACTCTCAAATTTTTCCACATTTGCTAATCATTCTTCCCAACTACTTTTTAAATTATTCCATGGAATAATTTGCTGCTTATATCATTTTAAATGTGGTCACAATGCTTTGTTAATTTTATGCATCTAGAGATATGGTGGAGCTTATATAAAGGTCTGAAGATTGACTTTCGTATTTGTTGCTGTTACCATTATCCAATTCTCCATGTCACTTTCTAGTTTAAAAATAACTCTCTCCAACTGAAAGGCAAGACAGATTAGGCAGAATTTAATCTTCTCATTTGTTGTGATGCATAAGAAGTAGGACAAAAGTTTAATTCTGTGAAACTTTCCCACTTGGAAACAAAGTTATACACATGAACATATACATACAAGTACATATCCACATATGCATATAAAATTATACAATTTTTATAAAATAAAATTTTATTTTAATTAGCTGAAATGAAAAACAAAATATTAACAGTGATTATATACAGATAGAAAAAAATAAAGTAGCCATATTTCTATTTCTTCCTGTTTTATACAGTAAAAATGTGTTAATTTTTATAATCAGATTAAAAGTAAATATTTTAAATAATCTTGCTTAGTTCCTAAGAGAAATGATGATAACTCACAGATAAGTGCGAAGATTAGAATCTATCATCCCTCAAAGACATAATTTTATTATCTCATCTCCTACTGGATGTCACAAAAGTATGGGAATCCAATTTTGTTTTGTTTTGTTTTGTTTTTGCATGATCATACTCCTGCTTATCATCAAAACCCAATTAGGGATGATCATAGGACTCTGGAATAATTTAGTTAACTGTTGTATTGTATCTAGTCATTTGGTTTAATCTCATATATTCAAGAGTAGTCCCAATCTACTCTTGGAAGAAATTCATGTATCAGAAGACTTTGCTAGTAGATCAACTACCTCACAGAAATGATACACAAAGAAGACACACTTCAATAGGGGAAAATGTAGGTGTAATCCAGAGCCTCCAATAGCAAAACGATTGTCTAGACAGATCTCATAGTGAGAGAAGACCTCTGTAGGCAGTCCTGGTATAAAGATGTCCCTGAACTTATGAATTATAGGCCAAATATGGAAATTTTATGCAACATTGAAATGTCATTGATAGTTTATCCATTTTCCAAGACAGTTTACTTGTCTTGTATGGAAAACTTTCCATAGTCTAGGTTTATAATCCCATTCTGATAAGATTCAATCCCACTATATTATGTATATATACATACATACAGAAGAAGTCATTTACCTGTGGTGAGGTATGCACAGGAACTGCCATTAGGCCTGTAGGTCAGGGCTCTGTAATCACAGACACTAGAACCAGAAAACCTTAAAATTTCAGGCTTTCTTTCCAAGATGAGGTATTTCCTGATCTACAGACACTGACTGAAAGAATAATGAGCCAACTTTTGGGAATTTTCATGAGAAAGACCCCAAATTGCCTTTTCTTTTCAAACCACTGCTGGGCCTATAGCCACTTTCCCAAGAGCTGACAGAATCTATTTTAAATCAATTATAAGAACTATTTTAAATAGATTATGATAACTATCAATTTTTTTTGCAAGATGTGTAAGTTTTTAAAAATAAAATTTGGCAATTAACTATGATAAACAGATTTAGAGAAGAAGTTAGGAGTCTAGGATATGGAAAGATCCCAAAAGTAGAGATTATGGTAATGAGACACACTACGAACTCTCAGGGACATAATGAATATTGTGTCTTATTGTCTATTGATCTATAATAAACCACCCCATAACAAGTGGCTTAAAACAACTCATTTTATTACAGCTCACAATGCTGTGGGTCAGGAATCAGGGCAGGCTAGATTGGATAATGTTTCTGTTCTATGGAGTCATTGATTGTATTCTCTGCTATCAGATGCCATGGCAGCTGATGTATGGGCTTGTTGGGATGGTCCAAAATGGCCTCATTCATTCAGATTTCTGGTGCCTTGGTACCTTAGTCCAACTGGATCATCTACATTTACCTTTCCAGCATGGTAGTCTTAATGTAATGGAGCTGCTCACATGAATGTTCAGGTGTGTGTGTCGGGGGGCAGGGGGAGATTTTGAAGCAGAAGCTACATGACCTTTTATGACCTAGTCTCAAAAGTCCCAGAACATTATTTCTATTGAATTCTATTGGTTGAGAAAGTCACTAAGCTCATCACATATGAACATGGGATGAGGATTAGACTCCACCTCTTAATGGGAGGAACATGAAAGAATAAGCAGCCATGTTTAACTTTCTATGGTTTCTATGACCACTACAGAGACTACTATGGTCTCCAGGATGTTAATGTGATAATCTGTAAAGGGAGATTAGCACTGACAACATAGTTGTCAACTAGGCTGACTAGATTTAATTGGAACCTATTCTTACAGATTTATGAGTTTGGGGGAATTATTTTTATATCTGTGGGTTCTTGGATCTGGTCTGTGGAAAGGTCACAACTCCCCACCCCACAAGGGTGGGTCTGCTTTTCATTCATTTTTGGTCTGCTTTTCTTCTGAAGATAACAGATCATTTGCTGAGAAATACAACATATCATACTGACTTAAGCCAGGTGGGGCTGCAGGCAAATTACTTTTTTAAAAATGAAAACAAATGGGATCAGCACAGTTTATACAATTATTCCCTAACCTCATGTTCCCACCACTCATGTCTGTCTGTTTCCTATCAATAAGACTAATAATGGGAGGAATATTTCCACTGCAAGTGTTGGAAAATAGCTCACAATGTGATTAACAGTAAAATGGAATATATTGGCTCAAGCTAATGGACAGTTTAAGGAAAGATCTAACTGGTCTCCAATGCTCAAATGATGGATACTAGAATGTGGTTTCTTTCTCTCCTTTCTCCTGCTCTTCATCCTTGGTCTAGGTACATTCCAGGAAACCCTCTCCTCTGTGGTCCCAATATAGCTAACAATAGCTCCTGAGGATCAAGTTTTCCAGATTTAAATACAGAAAGGGGAAGAAACAGTGCTATTTCTCAAATTTTCTTGTATCTGATTAGCTCTGAGTGAGACTTATGTTCAGTACTAAACCAACAAATTTGACCACTCAATCAAAATGCATTAAATGGGTTTTTTAAAGGCCTGAATTACTTTCTCTACTCTGAGACATAAGAATAGAGAAAGTACCTCTAGAAAGTACCTGGGATGAAAGTGGGAAAAAGATTGTTGCTGAAAAGGAAATTTAGAGGCTATTACCAGGGGATGAAAAAGATCCTGGATGATAAGAACAGATGTCCAGAGTTCTAGTTCCAGGTAAGATGGAGTAGATACATGCCACCTTTTCTCTCTCAGTGAATGCAACAGTAAATCCAGAAAGACTGCATGGCATAGCTACATAAGGTCTCTGAAAAGAAAATATCAATAGTTGGATTAAGAAAGAATGCCAGAATTCAAAATAATGCCAAACTGAGCCAGGTGCGGTGGCACTCGCCTATAATTCCAGCACTTTGGGTGGCTGAGACAGGAGAACTGCGAGTTCAAAGCCAGCCTCAGCAACGGTAAGGCACTAAGCAACTCGGTGAGACCCTGTCTCTAAAAAAAACACAAGATAGGGCTGGGGATGTGGCTCAGTGGTCAAGTACCCCTGAGTTCAATCCCCGGTACCAAAACAATAATAATAATAATGCCAAACTGATAGTGAGTTTATGATTTTCCCCCTTTGGCAGCCTCTGACTTGAACACAATGTAGCCTGAAGTGTAAATGCAGCCACTGTGAGAAAAACAGAGAGAAATCCATGAGAACCTTCTTAATTTCAGGATAAGGAGCAGAAAAAAGAGATCTAAAGCACAGAGAGTGGGGTAAATCCATGTAATTTTTTTCTCATTTTGTTCTCTCTCCTCCTGGTCCCCAGGCAATACAGTAGCAGAGACAGTACAATAAAAGAAAACCACAAGATACAAAATTATGAAGGATAACTGCAACTGAAGCTCCAAGAGAGTGGGTCAAATCCCAGTGACTTTCCTCCTCCCACATTCTTCCAACACAGCACTATACTCACAGAAATGGCCATTTCTGGCCAAAGGACTGAAAAGTGAATCCTAAGGAACCAGGAAGTATCTGGGAGACGGTAGAGAAGGACAAACTCAGGAAAGCAACCTCACAAATCTACTAGGAATTCCTGGACTTGCCCTGACCTGTGTTCTGGATCCAACTTTTATTAGCATAGCGAAGACATTAAGAACTGAGTTAATAGACTCCAGCCTAGATCCCAAAATGACCACTGAGTCTCTCTCTCTCTCTCTAACACACACACACAGACACACACACAGACACACAGACACACAAAGACAGATATAATTGACATTGAAAAATCTTGGAAAAAATAAGCTTATATGATAATCACATCATTCCACAGAAGGTGGATTGGAACTTTCAGCTTAATGAAGTCAGGTGTCTACTAAGACAGGATTTAAAATAAACCTAAAGTCTTATAATATTCAAAGTGTCCAGGATTCAAATTTACTTGGCATACAAGAACTTCACATATCTCAGCACACATGGGAAAATATAATCAACGGACATCAATGATATGTTGACACAGATATTGGAGCTGTTTGAGAAATATTTTAAATAGATATTATAACATATCTAAATAAATACTTAGAGGGTTTTTTGTTCATTTGTTTGTTTAGGTGGGTACCAGGGATTAAACTCAGGGGCACTCGACAACTGAGCCACATCCCAGCCCTTTTTTGTATTTTATTTAGAGACAGGGTCTCACTGAGTTGCTTAGCACCTCACTGTTGCTGAGGCTGGCTTTGAATTCATGATCCTCCTTGCCTCAGACTCCCAAGCCACTGAGATTAGAGGCGTGTGCCACCATGCCCAGCTAAATAGCAATTTGAACACTCTCACAATATAACTGAAAATAAAAAGCATCCGCAACAACAAAACTAAATAGAAAGAAGAAATTAATGGAAATTATAAAACTGAAAAATTCAATAACTAAGATAAAAATATATAGGATAGACTCAGTAGCAGAATTGAGATGATGAAGGAAAGAGTCAGTGATCTTGAAAAGAATTATTATATCTGGACAACAGAGAGAAAATAGGTTGAAAAAATTAAACAGTGTCTAGGGGAACTATGGGGCCCAAAGAAAAAAGAAAAGAAAGAGATGTCTAACAGCCATGTTACTGGATTTCCAGAAGAGGCAAAAGATTGTGATACTGAAATAATATTTAAAGAAATGATGGTCAAAAGTTTATTCAAAGTCATAAAACCACAGATCCAAAACATTTATGCACAGAGAAACAAAAATGGAATGCTGAAACTTGGAGAAAAAATAAAAATTAAATGCAACCTCAGAAACACACACACACACACACACACACACACACACACACTTTACTAACAGGAACACAATGATTCAAAGGATAGCATATTTTTTGTATTAGAAACCATGGAAGGCTGAGAGGAAGAAATACAACCATTTTAAAGTGCCAAAAGAAAAGAACTGTCAACGCAGAGCTTCAAGAATAAAAGTAAAATGAAGATATCCTCAGATTAAGGAAAAGTGAGAGAATTTAAGAAGAAGGGATATCATTACAGACCTCACACACATTAAAAGGATTATAAGAGAATACTATAAATAACACATGCACAAAAATTCAGTGATTTAAATGAAATGAACTGATTCCTCAAAACCCATTAACTATCAAAACTCACCCCAAATGACAGAAGAGCCCTGCTGCTACTAAAGAAATTGAACTAATATTTAAAAAATCTCTAAAAAAAAACAAATCCATGCATGTTTTTAAAGTTCATGAACCATACATCAAAAGAAAATACATCAATTTTAATATATAAAATTTTGAAAAAATTTTTGAACCACTGGAAAAATATCCAGGCCCAGATAATTTCACTGGTAAATTCTATCAAACATCTTATAGAAACATAATAGCAATTCTACATAATGTCATCCAGAAAATAGTAAAGGAGAAATAATTCCCAAATCATTTCATAAGGGAAGCATCACCTGATACCAAAACCAAGACAAAGACACTAAAACAGAGAAATAGACAGAGAGACAGAGACAGAAACTATAGACCAACAACCCCAAAAAACATAGACATAAAAATCCTCAACAAAATATCAGCAAATTGAATCCAGCAATATAAAAAAGAATACAAATACCAAATGGGGTCTATCTCATGAATGCAGAATTGATTCAATATCTGAAAATAAACCAGTCAATGTAATCTATCATATTCAGAGTATAAAAAAACTACAAAGTCATTTCAACAGATGCAGAAAACATTTGGAAAAGGCATAATAAGCGTTCATAACAAAACTACCAGCAAACTAGAAAGTAGTACTTCCTCAATTCAATAGAAGTCATCTACAACCCTGCAACTAACATTATACTTAAGGGTGAAAGAATGCTTTCTCTCTAATATTGGAATTAAGACAAAGATTCACTCACACCATGTCTATTCACCATTGTACTAGAAATCTTCATCAATGCAATAATGCAAGAAGAAAAAAATAAAATGCACACATTAGAAGAACTAGAATTCTCTCCATTCACAGAAAATATGTTTGTCTATGCAGCAAATCTCAAGAAATCTACAGAAAGCCCCCAGAATTATTGAGTGAGTTTTGCAAGGTTAGAGTGTACAAAGTCAACATGCACATGAAAATTCAATTGCATTTCTATCTACTAACTGGAATTTCTATCTAAAACTGGAATTAAAAAAACAATATCATTTGCAATAATTAAAAAGGGAACTATAACAAGATACGTACAGAATCTTTATGCTAAAAACTAAAAACTGTTGACACAAAAACTAAAAGATATTAATAAATGAGAAGTGAAAGTAGCAGAGTAAAGCTGTCAATTCTCTACAAAATTATATATAAATTTAACAAATACTAATCAAAATCCCAACAGGATCAGCTGGGCGCAGTGGCGCACACCTGTAATCCCAGCACTTAGGGAGCCTGAGACAGGAGAATCGCGATTTCAAAGCCAGCCTCAGCAATGGCGAGGTGCTAAGCAACTCAGTGAGACCCTGTCTCTAAATAAAACACAAAATAGGGCTGGGGATGTGGCTCAGTGGTCGAGTGTGCCCGAGTTCAATCCCTGGTACCAAAAAAAAAAAAAAAATCCAAACAGTATCTATGCATACACACACACACAAATAGATTTTCAGTGTTATATGGTGGAAAGGCAAAGGAAGTAAAATAGCTAAAACATATTGATAAACAAGAATAAATCTGGAAGAATTAATTACATTATGTAATTTCAAGAATTACTAGACAGCTATAGTAGGGGTTGACAAAGTGATAGAAACATCAATCAATGGAACAGACCTAGGAGAGATTTCAGAAGTAGACCATACAAAAGTGGCCATTTAATTCTTGACAAAAATCTCAAAGAAATTCACATATTTGACAAAAGACTTGCATCCAGAATGTAAAAACATCACTAGAGAAATGCAAATTAAAACTACTATGCAAAACACTAAATAATGATGAGGGTGTAGAACAACTGGAACTCTCACACGTTGCTGGTGGAAATGTCAAACAGTACCGTCTTTCTGGAAATTCTTATATTCTACCACTTGGGTAGAATTCTCAAGACCATCCCTCTTTCTCTTGAAAGCTGCCCTGAAACATTTAATCTCTCTGAAGTTCCCTCTCCTCATCTTGAAATCAGAAGAATATTAACTTTATTGGGTTACTAAGGAAAATCAATGAATGCGTGTAATAATGTAAATATTCTGGCACATAAAAAGGATGCTCTATTATATCAACTGCTGTGTTTTCACCAATCTGTTGGTGTGTATGATGTCTGAACTCTTAAATCTTCCTTCTGTCAAAGTCTGAGAACTTTCAGAGTATGGAGTAAACCAATGCTGAGGAGAGACACAAATGTATAGAGAAGTAGGTAGATCACACAATAAAGATGCTCCTGAGATGTACTCCTAACAAATAAATACATTATATAAAATCAGTCTGTGTGATATATTATTCCCATTTTCTACCATAAGTGTAATCAAAGACTTTCATTGCTAATATCTTTGTAAATATCTTCCCTGCCTTCTGCTAGTAACACCCACCAGCATTCCATCTTTTTACCTTTTCCATCGACATGGTAGATAACTACTGAGGTGGACTAGAATGGAATGGTCATCCATGTGTTTGCTCTTTTGTTCAAATAGCACTTTCTGTTCCCAACTTCCAGGCTTTGAGCTGAACCCCAGGGATATAAACACAGATAAGCTTCCATCCCAGTCCTTAAGGTATTCACAGACTGGTAACCGAGACAGGGGTAGTAGATTCTACCACTGTAGACATTAGACAGATGAATGTTCAGTTTAAACTTAAGAACTACAGATAGCTCCTCCAGCCAGAAACCCAAAAGAATTGGGTAAGAAATGGCATTCAGCAAGGGAAACTATAAGAGCAAAGTAAAAATACATCTGAGAACAGGTAGGAACTAAAAATATTAAATGGAAAAGAACATCTGCCTCTTCTAGACTTATTTTAATGAAATTTGCATTTGTCTTGTTCAGAGAATGTAAGAACAATTGTCTACTTGGCAAGTGAGAATTTGTAAAATGACTTAGGTTTCTCATAGGAAGAAAAAAATGGAGTTATGTATGAGCCTAATGAGCATAATTATCAAGTAGCTATTAATCACACTGAGGTCTAATATTAGTAAGGCATTAGAAATGACTTCAGAGAACTTCAGATCAACCACACTTTGTCTATATGCTCTCGGGGAGAATGACTGTGCGTTACCAGTACTTATGTGAAGGCATTCCTGTAACTCTGTCCTCCCCAGCTTACTGAGTTTGAATGACTATTAAATAAGGAGGTCTCAAACATCAAACCCTCAACACCACAAGTAATCATGGGAAAAGGTGAAGAATATCTGTTGTCTTCTACTAAGTAGCTAACATGTAGGATTTGGGATTTTTGATGTATGATAACAGCCTATTTCAAAATATTAAAAAATGAGATAAAGACCTCCTTGAAATACATAATACATTCTTATTCACTATATTCTCCATGCTGTATAATATATTGCAAAAGAAAAAAAATTACTCCTCCTAATGGAGACTTCGTACCCTATAATATATTACACATTTCAAAACTGCTAAGGGTAGAGTTAACGCTTGAAGAAAATAAGCTTGAACTGTGCATTTCCACTTATATGTAGGTGGTTGGGGCTTTTTCCTTTTTTTTTTTTTGTTTTTTAAGGATTTGTGACAATTTGGAAAACTTGCAGACCAACCATGCAGGCTAGAAATATCCAAAATAGTAAGAAAAAAGTGAGGTATGTCATGAATGCAAAAATATATGTGGATAATAATCTACTTTCTCACTCACTGCCGTAAGATATACACAAATATATTAAAAGGTACAGTTTCTCAAAAACCTGATGTCAGCAGTTTGGGGGATCTACACTTGCAATGCTTACTTACCAACTTCTGGGCCCATGCCCCATGTCTCCTGGTGGGCCTGCTCATCTCACTCTTGGTCTGAGTGAGTCTAACCTCCCTAGAGGCTGCTCTCTTGTTTTACTGCCATAAGAACTTTTCAAACAACTTCTCGAGTTCTCTCTTCCTGAAAACCCTGCTGGTACGCATGCATCCAAGGACATTACTTAGCATTTAACTGGGCAAAAACACCTCTGTTATCATGTTGGAGGTGGTCCAGCAAAACATTTCTGCTTATTGGGAAGAGTAAGCAATGGAGAGGTCATGGGAACATATTCCAGAAAGTCATAATGGTAGGAATGGGGAATATTACACAGCAAAAGGTAATTATATACATAATGAAAATAACGTATCCCTTTACAGTCCTCAACTTTAAAAGGTTAATTCATATTGACTAACAAAGCAATGCTGTGTGTTGCTTTGGCAGCCTTTACTGAGGTCCTTTACATGGGCATCATGGCTACAGGTAGGACTGGCTTTTAGTTTTGGAGTTAAGAATCTTTTTTCTCCCAATTTGAAATATCTGATTTCCAGCTTCTAGGGCTTGATATTCACAAAGTGTGCAAATGCTTTGCTATCATTTGGATCTGGAATGTTCCCCAAAGGTTCATGTATTGAAGGCTTGGTCCCAATGCAGCAGTGTTCAGAGTTGGGACCTTTGGGGAAGTGACTCGATCATGAGAGCTCCAGCAGCATTAGTGCATTAATCCACGATAGATTCATGATTTGATGGTATTAAGAAGGTGGTGAAAACATAGGAGGTGAAGCCTGGTTGAGGAAGTAGGTCATTGGGGACATGCCCCTGAGGAGTATATCCTGATCCTAGCCCCTTCCCCTCCTGTAGAAAGCCATCGTGGGCTGTATCTGGACTATCAGCATAGCAGCCAGTGAGGGGACAGGTATAATATATTGGGAACTCTCATGGCACCCCCACAGGGATAGACTGCCTGATGCAGGTGAACTTCCTCCTCAGCTCTGCCAAAGATCCCACACAGCACCGGGGATGGGCTGACCTGCTGTAGCCGCACAGCCCCTCTGAGATGGGTATGACCTGCCAAGATGCCAATCAACCTGCTGACTGCAAGGCATCATGAAGCAAGACTCCACCCTTGAAACTTATCCCTGCCTTTGATGTACCACAGGAGCCATTTTCTTGTTGTCTAGCTCCCATGTGGACTGACCTACCAGGAGCTCCAACATTTTTTGTGTGTGTCAGGGATTGAACTCAGGGGCACTCGACCACTGAGCCACATCCCCAGCCCTATTTTGTGTTTTATGTAGAGACAGGGTCTCACTGAGTTGCTTAGCGCCTGGCCCTTGCTGAGGCTGGCTTTGAACTCGCGATTCTCCTGTCTCCGCCTCCCTAAGTGCTGGGATTACAGGCATGCACCAGCAGGGGCTCCAGCTGTTGAAACTATCTTTCTTTGTCTTTTGTTCTTTACTAATTATTCTAGATTTTAATTTCTCAGGTGGCTTACATCCTCCTTGGCAGGAAGAAGAACCCCTCAAGGAGATGCTGGCTGTCTCCCCTTACCATCCTCTCTGTCTCTCTCCCGCAGCTGCCACACTATGATCAGCTTTTGCTCTGCCACACTCTCCTGTCTGTTGATCTGCCTTTCCAAAGGCCCAAAGTGATGGGGCCAAAGTGACTATAGACTAAAACCTCTAAAATTGTGAACCAAAATAAATTTTTCCTTTCTTTCTTTTTCTTTCTTTCTTTCTTTCTTTTTCTTTATTCATTCATTCATTCTACTTAGGTATACATGATAGCAGAATACATTTTGATTTATTGTACACAGATGGAGCACAACTTTTCCTTTCTCTGGTTGTACGTGATATAGAATCACATCATATAATGCAGACATATATGAAGCTAAGGCTATGATGTCCATTTTATTCCACAATCTTTACTGTCCCCATACCCCCTCCCCCACCTCCCCTTTGACCAAAGTTCCTCCGTTCTTCCTGTGTTCCCTCTCCGATTATGGATCAGCATCCGCTTATCAGAGAGAACATTTGGCATTTGGCTTTTTGGGATTGGCATACTTCGCTTAGTATGATATTCTCCAACTCCATCCATTTACCTGCGAACGACATAATTTTATTCTCTTTTATTGCTGAATAATATTCCATTGTGTATATATACCACAGTTTCTTTATCCATTCATCTATTGAAGGGCATCTAGGTTGGTTCCACAGTTTAGCGATTGTGAATTGAGCTGCTATAAATATTGAAGTGTCTGCACCACTGTAGTGTGCTGTTTTGAAGTCTTTTGGGTATAGACCGAGGAGTGGGAGAGCTGTTTTGTTATAGTGATGAAACACTGAGTAACACATGAATCCAATTAAGGAATATTTTAAGACATCACCTAATAACATCTACTACCATTGTTAAGCAGCTACAACAATCCATTCCAAATAGTTACTGAGTGCCCCCATTGCCCCCCTGTGGTAGAATTAAAAATGTTTCATTTATAGTTCGTGCCCTTTGGCATCTTGCAACCCCATGAAAGAGAATGAGAGAGCCAACAGAAGCAGCAAGTGCTGTCAGTTGTTAAGGAGAAGAACACTGAGATATGAGGACAGCCTGGTCACTTCTGGCTTGGAGAGCAAAAAGTGAGTTCACAAAGGAAGTGGGTGAATTAATGTAGAAGGGAGAGACACGCTTGGAAAGTTTTGAGAACAAACTTGGCTTCACCTCACACAAGTCAGGGAAGGAATAGATTTAAATCAAAAGGGACATGGACAATCCTGTAAACAAGTCAAGAATGATGGGTACCAGGCCCCTGGCTTTAGACTTTAGTGAGCAATTTAATGGAAGGTGCAGTTTCAACATAGAGGCAGAAACAAAAAAATCAACCAAAAACCAATCCAAGAATCTTAAATACCCATTTTACAATGGAGAAGAGTCCATTCTACTTATAGGCAGAAGGAAAAGATTTAGAGTAAGAAAGAGAGAAGTGATAATAATTAAATCAGTGGAGGGAAATGAGGCTGAAATTCAATGTGCACAAAGGAGAAGGAAAGCCCAAGGAGGAAACAAAGCCCCCCACCCTCTCGCTCTTCTTAGTGTTATTTGTGGCTCTTGTTGCAATTTATAATTACCCTATCTCATGGCATAAATGGTCGTATGTGCTTGCTTTCATGTTTATTATCAGCCTTCCCAAATGTACCCTGAGGGCAGGTTCTGGACTACAATGTGCCTGGCACATTAAAGTTCCTAGTAAATTACTTGCAAATGAAATGGAAAAAAAAAAAAGGAAAGGAAAAAAATGGAGATGTTGAAAAATAAGATGAAGAGGAGGAAGCTGACAGAGAGTGTGTTGGACTCCTTGAGCTTCTAAGGAATGTCAAGGTCACTGCCCAGCGTGAAAGAGGTCAAAGTGGGGTTCACGGTGAGGAAGATGGAACCCAGCTGGTCAGGAGTGAAAGAGAGAGAGGGTGATGAGCTGCAGGCCCAGGGAAGGCCCTGGCCAAGATGGACAGCGTGACTTGGGGGTGGATCAAATGAGCAAGGCTTTGGGACTTCCTTCAGAAATTCTTGGCAGTTCCAGTGAGAGACAAACAAAAGTAAACGGGAATTGCTGAGGACTGGAGCTGGCGAGGTGTGTGCAGCAGGACTCAACCGCACCAGACGTTATAACCTGCCAACACTCCCATCCCTGATTTATGAGGCTGTCAGTGTTGGATGCCTCACGCAGTCCGCTCGTTTAGAAAGGATATTCTCCCAAGTTTTGAGTGCCAAGTGAAGCCGTCGGTTTCAGCAGTGTGTACCTGGCATTCTCCTCCTCCTTGAAGGCACAGACCATAGCCTGATGGAAGAGCTATCCTGGGAGATAAGAACTGAGTGGTCACTTCAAGCCCTTGGGCTTTCTGGGGGCAGGTAGGGGGCCTCAGAAAGGGGACAGGCAGAGGCAGCTGGTGGGAAGATCAAAGGTGGCATATGTTACCTTACGCTGGAACAACATCTGAAGCATGTAATCAGCTCACAATTCCTCCGCTGTCACCACAAACCCACTGAAAAGTTTACATTCATCAGTCACCAGGGGTGCTCAGTCAACCATCACGATCCCGCCCCCTCCATGTCCTGATTCAGTAGGTCTGGGGTTGGGATTAAGCATTTGCATTTTTTTAATTGTTGATGGACCTTTATTTACTAATTTATTTATATGTGGTACTGAGGATGGAACCCAGTGCTTCAAACAGGCAAGGCAAGTGCCCTACCACTGAGCCACAATTCCAGCCCAAGCATTTGCATTTCTAACATGTTCCCACATGAAGCTAGTGTTGATGGTCTGGGATCACTTTGCAAACTACAGTCCTTGCTGGGCGGGCGGACACAGTTATTCACACCTGTAATCCCAGCTACTCAGGAGGCTGAGGCAGGAGAATACCAAATAAAATATAAGATAGGTTGGAGATGTTGGTTCAATTGACAGTACTGCAAAAAGATAAAAGAGAAAGAAAGAAAAAAAAACAAGAGAAAGAGAAAGAAAGCAAGCCATAGCCCTCAGGAAAAGGGCTGCCTCATCTTTCCTTATACACCTTCTCTTCCTGCTGTTTGTGACTGACAAATATATTCAGTGGCTACTATGTGCCAGACACTATACCAGTTCCTAGAACCCGAGGCACGGTAGTATTCCCATTTATTTAGGACAGGAATGGATAATAAGCAAACCCTAGATAACCAATGTTCTCATGGAGCTTACAGACTAGAGGGATTAATAAAATAATTTCATAAATATACAATTACAAACTGTGATACAGTCTATGAAAGCAAGTTACACAGTGCTGTTAAAATAATGTTAAGGAGAAGGACTGGAAAAGCCTGGGGGAGTAGTGCTGGGTGGCACTCAAACCCAGTACTGGGCAAATAGTAAGTGCTGTATAATTGTTAAGTGATTGATGATGGTATAGCCAGCAACTAGCTGGGTGGTTCTGGGCCAGTAGTCAAAGCTCTTTGGGTTTTAAGCTCCTCATGTGCAAAATAAACACTAGGATTTCTATCATTACTCCAGAACTGGGGCTCTTGACCTTAGCTGGAATTGGAATCATGTACATTGGAATCACCTGGAATGCCTCTCATTTGTAGAGACACTGATATAACTGGTCAAGGATACAGCCTGGGTATCAGGGTTTTTAAAAGCTCCCCAGATGGTTCTATATGTAGCAAAGGTTGAGAATCACTAGAGGTATCCTAAGTGATTTCCAGAATTGTTCCAGTAGTTAAGGTCTGTGATGCCAAGCGTCAAATATTCCAAAGTCATATCTATACTTTTGGTTTCTAAAACAAAATATATTCAAATTTTAGATCAGATATATTCTATTTTAAACCAGCCTTCCAGAATATATCTGTGTTTCAATATAATTACTTTCTCTTTCTTGGGTTTTTAGAAAAATCCACAAAATTTCATTCAACTTGAACTCTTAACTGAAACTTGATCAACATAAAACTTGATCTTGATGAAGTTCATTTCTTTCCCAAGTCCTTTGGTGTTACGAATGCCACCTGCTACCATTTTATTCAAGAGTTCTTAGGAGCAACTCTAATGACAAAAAAGGGCTGAAGATGTGCTCTTTATCACAAAAATCCTGTCCATGTTGGTTTTTATATTTCATGGAAACTAGAAAATTCTGTTTTAAAACTTTTAAAAATTTTTGTTTCAAACTGAACTGTATTTAGCAATGTTTCTCTCTCAACTTGGTTAACTCGGCTAGAAGGATGCAATTTAAGACTGATTTGTGCCAGTTCTTAGCCCATAGGAGAAACATCTAGTTCATAATTATAATCAGCATCACTTTATCTTGATTGTGTCCCACCCCCTCCTCTCCTTCTTTCTTATTTGCTCTTATTTGGCTCTTGTGAGTCATTACCACACAGCACCAGTATATCACCATTCCCACCTGTGAGGCCCACCCAGGCAGAAGAATATAAGCTGTCCTCATTATTTGGTGTAAGTCTGGATTTCCTTCCATCTTCCAACCCCACCTTCTCACCCTTGGTCCCCATCAAAACATACACACTGTCTCCTTGCATTCATTTCATCAGAGAAGGTTGTGATGAGCATTCAAGGTGCATCCAGAAGATCATGGATTCTGGGATTGGATTTACACTTCTGCCCCTGAGATGGAATTTGGGGAATAAAGGGAGAGATGCTGAGTCTCAGAGAAGTGCCTATGAACCACTGGAATGCACCAAGCATGCATGGACAACTCCCGAGTGACAGGACCTTTTTTGCAAAAGTGACCTGAGGGCAATGTACAAATGCAGGGAAAACTGGGGCTCCACCCTGGCTCCAGTAAGTCCCACCCCTAGCAACCATCCCTCTATAAACATTAACATGCCACGTCAACAGGTAGCTGCTGTCTCTCCATCTGGAGATGACCCACATTCTTCCTTTTTTTCCTCAAAGACATCTCTCTCTCTTGAGATGGTCCCCATTTTCCCTTGAATAGGTATCTCCTTTCCTAAAGACACCTCTGTCTTTGCCTTTGGAGCAGCTGAAATTCTTTTCAATCAGACCAAGAGCCCTGCTGGTCCTGAGTCAAGTTCACCCGTCTTTCTGGGAACTCCTCAGAGGTCTTCAGAGACATCTCTATTCCTGTGACACCACTGCCAAATAACTAAGCAAATCACTTAACCTCTCAGAGCCTCAGTTCTTACTGAAATAGAAATGATGCTAACGTCTACCCACCCTACTGTTGGTAAGCATTCAGAAGACATGACCTGTAAGCAATGCTTCTCATGCTGGAGGGTACATAAACATCACCTATGAGTTTGTCAATACACGGATTTCAGGTGCATCCTGCACCGAGAACAATGAGTTTCTGACTCATTAGGTCTGGAGCGGGGCCTGAGAGTCTGCATTCCTAATGAGCTCCCAGGTGATGCTGATCTGCCTTTGGACACCACGCTTTGAGAAGTGTTCTGAGAAAGAACCTTGTGAATTTTAAAGTGCCATGTAAAACAATGAGTTACTAATACAGGAGGATTGTGGCCTAATGCCTCCTCTGTCCCTGGGTTATGTACATTTAAATGAGTTCTCCAAGGAGACACCATAATGGTGGGATGAATTCTCTACATTTCACCTGAGTGCCTGATGGATGATACCTTGAGCAGTGAAGATGCTGGGAAGGCACCACACGATTTGGAATGGAGTTGAGATAGCACCTGCACCCCTGGGGATTTCTCAATCCCTGGGTAATGAGCACCTCTGTTTAGATGGACCCAGGACTCGACAAGATCCCCAACTGGCCTTCTTCCAGCCCTTCCCAGCCCAGGGCACGGCTTCACCATCCAACTTGCTCCCAAGCCAGAATCAGGTCTTGTTCATTTTACTACCTAAATATCTTTCAATTCTGCTATCTTCTCTCTGTGCTGCCACAGCCACCCTAGAATTGGTCGCCAGCTCCTTTTAACTTGGTCCCTGCAGTGGCCTCCTAACTGGCTGACTTGTGCTTCCTTGTCCCTCTGTAATGCACTTTCCCTCTGCAGACAGAGAGGATCTCAAAATGTAAAAGATCAGGCCCCCATCACCCTGGATGTGTTTCCCCGTGCTCTCACAACGAAACCAAGATTTCCAAACATGGCCTGAAGCTCTCGCTGTGAGTGAGCCCCACAACACACGGCTAGCCTCATGTCAGACAAGTCCAGCCACACCAGCCCTCAGAGGGAGATTTCCACAGTGAGAGATGTTCCTTGCAGTGTTTGCAAGAGAGTCAGGTATACCTAGGTAAAATAAATAAATTTAAAAAATAAAAAAAAAGAGAGTCCCCCCTTCAGAAGAATGGGACGCTCTGCAAAAGCACATATTTAAAGAAAAACACCAACAGTTACAATCACTACCATTGTTATTTTCATGCTAAAAGCCAAGTTGCTCAGTTGATTGTCACATCTGCAAGGATCTTTGTAGACCTGAAGACACCAAAAGTTATGAAAGTCAGGGCTCAGGTTGTTTGTAACTTTTAGGAAAGGGTTCCAAGCTTTATTTATTTGGGGAAAAAGGAGTAGACAGGGTATTTCTGATTTTTATAGTTACCTCAGGGTACGAAGTTATTTTTATTTTCCCCCTCTATGTATGCTCTATCCACACTTAGTTATATTGGTGCAGGTAAGTATGCTCCTTTCCTTTCTTAGCATCTCTCTGACCCTTGCATTCATTCTGTCTTGTCTTAACATTTTACACGGTTCTTGTACATCTTATTCCCATGTGTGTAATGCTCCCTGCTCTCTTTTTTTAAAATTTGTTTTATTTATTTATTTGTACCACGAATTGAACCCAAGAGGCTTAACCACTGAGCCACATCCCCATCCCTTTTTAATATTTTATATTAGAAACAGGATTTTTCAGGGCTGGGGTTGTATCTCAGTGGTGGAGTGCTTGCCTCACATGTGTGAGGCACTGGGTTTGATCCTCAGCACCACATAAAAATCAATCAATAAAATAAAGGTAGTGTGTCCACCCACAACTTAAAAAGAATATTCAAAAAAAAAAGAATCAGGATCTTGTTAAGTTGCTTAGGGCCTCCCTAAGTTGCTGAGGCTGGCTTTGAACTCGCGATCCTCCTGCCGTAGACTCCCAAACCCTGGGATTACAGGTGAGCGCCACCATGCCTGGCAAGCTCCCTCCTCTCCTGTCCCTTAGCCAACTCCTATTTTCCCTTCAGATTGTAGTTTGTTGTCATCACAACAGGGTAGCCTTCTCTGACCTACAACCCAGATCAGATCCCTGAGTACAGCCTCTCATAGCACCACATACCTCTGCCTTGGGACACTGGCTGACTTAGAGTTGACGTTAGCTGTGTGACGTTTAAAATTTAATGTCTCATTTTCCCAGTACACTCAAGTGAACCCATATGAAAAGAGATGGTGTCTTTTCTCCATCATTATCTCCTCAAGCCCTGGATGAGTATATGATCTATAGTAGTTCCTCAATAAATCAGGGCTTCCATTTTTGAACCTCTATTGATTATCACTGGACTCTCCATGAGGTGGGCAGAACATAGATTACTTTCCTCATCACTCCCATTAGACAGATGACGCAAATTACCTGTGTCTTGCTACAACATGTATGTGTCAGCTTTTCATAGCCGTGACATAATACCTGAAAAAGCAACTGAAAGGAGGCGAGGTTTATTTTGGCTCATGGTTCCAGAAGTTTCAGTTCCATCTCTGTGGGGCTGAGACGAGGCAGAACGTCAGGGCGGAAGGGAAAGGTGGAGCAAAGCTATTAGCTCAAGGCAACCAGGAAGCTGAGAGAGGAAGCATCTGGTGACACAACTTGCAATCCCCAAAGGCACATCCCCAAGGACCTACTCCCCCCAAATAGGTTCCCCCTCCCACAGTTCCACCACCTCTCATTAATCCATTCAGATTATGAATTCATCAGTGAATCAATCCACCAATGAGGTCAGAGCTCAGAAGCCCCACCTCTGAACATTGCTGTGCTGGGGACAAAGCCTTCAACACAGGTGACTCTGGGGGACAGTCCAGATCCAAATATAACACTATATGATTAGTAAGCATGAAAATGGAAACAGTGCCTCCCAGAGAAGTCAGGTGCCCTCTGGCCCTAAGAGTCTAATAAATCCTTCCCACTGAAAGATCGGGTGGCACTGAAAACTCATGTAAAATGTTCCAGGAGGGGGAAAACATGAAAGGGAGCCTTTCAGAAGCTGTCTTCAAATATCTGGCTTGGGAAATGTCAGATCAGATAGTCCCCAAGACCTTGAAAAGGACAGAGAGGCTGTGAACTCTGCAATTACATAACCAGCACAAAACTCCCAGATATCTGTGTTCAGACCCTCTGCTCAGAGATAAGCAGACATCAAAGCAGACCGACAATATTGCTACTTGTTTAAAGCTAGAAGTTTAAGGAGTAGGCGGCTGTTTGACTTCACATAATAAAACATTAATTGAACTTCACAGTTGAAAAAAGTAAGACTATGCTATTTGCATAATGGGAGATGTTTCGTGTCTCCAGTTAATCTTTGATATTGAGACTCAGCACAGGGCTCCGTGGTTATAGTGGCTGGAACATTTGAAGCAGCATTTTTCCCCAAGCTTTCTTTGAAAGTATCAATTCCAGACTTAATCCTGTGGGCTCCTCTGTACTTAAGGCATGTGATTTGCTGGGAGAGGCACGGTATGCCCTAGTTTGGGCTTCAGCACAGTGTCTCAAAACCCTGTCTGCAGCTTATAGTCACCCACACAGAAAATGGCATCCACTTATGCTTAATGGCCTCCTGCTTTGCCCAAAATTTAGGGGACCAAGTTTATTAGGAGTGGATGGCTCTAAACTTGCTCCAAGAGCATTTTCTCTCCCTCCATCCTTAGTACCTCCCTGCTGTCTCTGTGACCCTGTGGATTGGTGGAGTGAGGGGCCAGGGAGGGAAACTAGCCTCTGGATGAGTGGGGAGAAGCTCAGTGAGAAGTTCAAGTGCTCCGAACAGCCATCCTAACTCTAAATGTGCTGGGCAACAAGGTCCAAGGACATAAAGACTGCCTAAAAGGACAGCAGGAACCATGCATGCACCTCATCAGGCACTGAGTGAAGTGCCGTAAAGGACTCTGGCAGATGATGGGGTATGGACGTAGCTAGGGTGAATGTCTAAGGGTTAAGCTGATAAGGTAGAGAGGAGAGGTACATCTAAGGGTCACTGAGGCACCAAGGTCTCAAAGACAATTTCCCCTAAAACACTAAAATGACCTCAAGATGCCTGAAAGTGGAACAGCAGGTATAAGTTATACAACAGATGCTTTACCAGGGAAAACCAAAACAATTAGGGAGCAGAAAATGGCTTACTAGGTACAGGTTTAGAGTTTAAATTAAACTCCTTTTTTAAATTAAAGTTTTAGTAAAGGTTTGCAGAAGTGTGTTCCTCAGCCACCTTTCCTGTCTGCTGTGGGAACTGACTTCCTCCCAGCAAGCCATTCGGTGACAGCGGGGCAGCAGGAAAAGGAAATTCCCTAACAGTGGCCAACGAGATCTTTATTGAGGATCCAGAATCAGAACTAAGAGATCCCCAGGCGGGCACAGTGGCGCACGCCTATAATCCCAGCATCTTGGGAGGCTGAGACAGGAGAATCGCGAGTTCAAAGCCAGCCTCAGCAACAGCGAGGTGCTAAGCAACTCAGTGAGACCCTATCTCTACATAAAACACAAAATAGGGCTGGGGATGTGGCTCAGTGGTCGAGTGCCCCTGAGTTCAATCCCCAGTACCAAAAAAACAAACAAACAAAAAAACCTAAGAGATCCCCATTGGTCAAGGTCTTCCATCTTTAACTGAAGAGATGCAAACTTGGCAGTTGCTGGAGGTGGTTATTCTGCCACGTGGATTGTAGAATAGAATAAAAGTGCTCTACATCAAGAAGGAAAAGTGAAGCTGATGCACAAAGAAAAATGGAGGCATGAAACGAGAGAAAATGTTCCTAGTTTTCTTCAATCTTCCACCTCTGGGTTCCTGAGACCCAACTGTACCATGCTGAAACACACTAAAGAATCCTTATGTTCATTCCAGTGTTTACCTAGGGGAGTCCCAGTGAGTCTGTTGCATAGTTCTCGTGGTTATCAGATATGCAAAAGCATGTTACATATGTATGCAATGGTTATAGGACCAGTTATGGTAACAAGAAGAAAGCACTGTAGAAATAAACTATGACCACTCAAATGAAAATAATCCAAGGTCATTTATTCAGAATTTGGTATAGCAAGGGATTCAGCCGTCACTTGTGTTTGGCAGAATCTCAAAGGCAAGCAGAGGAATAGGTGAGCTTCATGTGGGAAAAAGGGAAGGCTTCAGGGATGGCGTGCCCTGATCAAAGTTTGGTAGCAGCAGGTGCTCGAGGCAGGCTAACTGGAAAGCTGAGAACCTTATGTGATTTTTTTAGGCAGCATATTTGACTTTTTCTGCTTGGTCCTAACTTGCAGCATGGAGGAATAGAGAAGTTGATAGTTATCGACTGAGTCTGACACTCCTCAGCTGGTTGCTGCTGCAACTGTGGGTCAGAGTTCTATTGTCATACATGGTCTGGCCGTTATCCAGTTTTTGTGTTCAGTCTCTCAGAACACATATTCATTGAGTACTTTCTAACCAATAAAACTCACAGGCTCAGACCTGGCTGTTTGTGAGAATCATCTGGGAAGTTTTAAAAGCACTACCCTGAACCAATTAAACCAGAATCTCTGGGGATAGAGCACAGCCCTCAGTATTTTTAACAGTTCTTCAGGCAAATCCCAGGCAAGTTCTGATTAGCGAGCAAACCAATGAAGAATTAACAAATGCTTTGGTACTCCTGCTGACTTCTCTGTTCATCCTCTCTCTGAAAGACACAGATTGACAAGAGCTTAGAAAAATGAGATGTACTAAAGTAGGTAAGACCGAAAAGCCATGAAATAAGGAAAGTGGCTTCACCAGCATGAGGTAGGCACTTACTAAATGTGTGTGCTAGAATGAACATAGTTCCTACTAATTTTGTGCATTTACAGGGCTGTTCCTTTATGGAATGGCTCTGAAGGATTTTTAAAGGGAGATTTGAAGAGTTTACATAATAATACCTACCATTTATTCAGGATTCCAGGTTCTAGACAAATACTGAGTACTTTGTGAATTATCTCATCTAGACTTTACTATTACACACCACACATTCAAACGGAAAAGATTTACCCCAGAGGCACCATTTGCTCCCCCATTATCATTCTAGATGATCTCATTATTTAATTAACAATCATTTAGTGAGCACCTACTATATTCCAATACTGTTCTGGGTTCTGGGAATAGAATAGTAGATGTGGTTTTGCCTTCATGGAACTTAATGGTGTGAGAGATTAATATTAATAAAACAATCACCTGATAGATCATTATAAATTACATTAGTATTTTGAAGAAAAATACTATAAAGAGCTAATAATTGGCAAATGTCTTCTGTAAAGGATCAAAGAGTAAATTGTTTTACACAAAGCCTTGTGGGCCATATAATCTCTGTTGCTACTGCCAGCTTCATCCTAGTATAAGTGGACCAAATTTGCAAAAGCAGTCGTAGGCTATACATAAATAAATAGATAAAGCAGGGTTCCAATAAAACTTTAGAAACAGGCAGCTGGCTGGATTTGACCCACAGAAATGTCAATGAACAAACGCCGTCTGAGAAAGTGAAATAAGAAGACAGCAGATACCAAATAATCTAATACCACACCTTAAGGCCCCAACAAAAGAAGTTAAACCAACACCCAAATCACTAGAAGACAGGAAATCATCAAAATCAGAGCCAAAAACCAATGAAATTGAGAATTTAAGAAATACAAAGAATCAAAGAAACAAAGATTTTTTTTCTTTGAAAGATAAGATTGATAAACACTTAGTCAAACCAACCAAGAGAGAAGACACAAGTGACAAAATTAGAGATCAAAAAGGAAATAGCACCACACACTTCTGAAATTCAGAGGATCATCAGAAACTATTTTCAAAATTTATACTCCAATAGGCTAGAATGTTCTATAAATTTAAGCTTCCTAAATAAAATTAGATTGTAAAATACAAAACAGCAGTATGAAATAAAATCAGTATAAAATATTTAAAAAAAAAAAAAAGAAGGCAGCAGATACCATATTTTGGGCAAACTGCACTCAAATCTTCCCCTGTATATGAGAAACCTAATGATCACTGCAGTGAGCCAGAAGACTGAAACCAAAGCTCTATCGTCTCCGGGAAATTTTTTTTTTCTTTTTGCAGTGCTGGCAATTGAACCCAGGGCTGTGTGCATGCTACGCAAGTATTATACCAATGAGCTACACCCCCAACCTCTAGATATCATTTTTTTAAAAAATCCTGTTGCAGTTTGGAATTCTGTAGCTCCTATAGGGGAAGATGTTCAAACTATCTTCTCAAAAGTATCAGTCAAGAAGATGAGATTATCTGAAGTTTGTAGAATCAGAAAGAAGGATGTGGTATTAGTTTTAAATCCCTAGTTTCCATGGACCAAAGCTGCTAACAGCTGGATATTTCTGCAAAAAAAAGTACTCTGGAGTTTCAATAATAACATCGTTGTCATTTTTGACTTAAGATCACAGCTTTTTTGAAAAGATCAAAAAAAATTTCTCACATTCAATTTGTGGGTTTTAACCAGCTTTAGTAGTTTTCATCTAGCATCAATTTATTTTTATGATACATTTTCCTATTAATTGTAGCTTCAAGTAATTTAAAGACTAATAAATGCTGAATGACTTTTTCATATTTTTCATTTCATTTTAGTTCTAAGTTGACATATGTTTGCATTTTAAATGTACTAAATAACATTGCTATTTTTTAATCAAATGCATGATTAAAGTAACTATCACTCATTTGATGCTTACAGGAAAAGTAAGGTACTAGTATTTTCCCCTGTTACAGGTGGGGAGAAGCTCAGAGAGTTTAAGGAAGTAGCCCACAGTCACTAGTAAATGGCAAGGCTAAGATGAAAAGCTAGGCTTCCTGGCTTCAGAGCCCATGACATTTTTTGAAAAATAAAATAGTGGTGTTGAAACTCGAAATAAGCACTGAAATACCTGTGTTGTTATTTTGATCTAGTATTGTAATTACTGCATTTGAACTGAAAACCGAAAGACGAACAGGCATTAGCTTGGTAAAAGAGAGGGGAAGAATATTCTAGAAAGGGGAATAGCCACGGCCCTGAGGCAGGAGCTACCATGGCCCACAGGTGAAGCTAGAGGGAGGTTCTGAATGGCCAGTTGTCCTGTGTGGGTATAATAACCAGAAAGACTTCATCTGGGGCTCTGAACAACGTGTATGTGTGCCCTGGAAGCCCTGGTATGGGCAGAAAATAAAACCATATTTTCATCTATTGATAGACTGTAGATACCAGCTTCATCCTGGTATGAGTGGGCCAAAAATGGAAAAATCCATCACAGTAGAATTTGGATAGTGAGGGGAAACTGAAACAGAAGGAAACAGTTTGGAGGCTGCTATCGGTAGAGGAAGTAACGGAGGAGAAGGTGATGGAAGAATTGACTACAGTGATCAGGGGACCCCCAAACCCAAACCAGTTATCAAAGAACAAAGGCTAGCCAGGTGTGGTGGTGCATGCCTGTAATCCCAGCACTTTGGGAGGCTAAGACAAGAGAATCACAAGTTCAAAGCCAGCCTCAGCAAGGACGAGGTGCTAAGCAACTCAGTGAGACCCTGTATCTACATAAAACACAAAATAGGACTGGGGATGTGGCTCAGTGATCGAGCACACCTGAGTTCAATTCTCAATACCAAAAAAAAAAGAACAAGGGCTATTGCTTTCCTAGAAAAGGGCAGAAATGGTTCCTCAGCTCAGGCCCCCTTGCCTTTCACATACCACCTCGCCCAATGGTGCCCAGGACTGGGTCACAGAGGAAGCCCTGTTCTAAAGACCTTCATAAGCTTAATGCTTCTTGCTAATGTACACTGCTCCCTGGATGGGCTCTACCACCCCCTGTGAGGGTTGAGAGTGTCCAGAAGGGCAGCCATGTGCATCCACAATCAGAAGCTGCACCCACCCACCTTCCTCAGGACAAGGTCAGGCCAGTTTAGCTTGACCTGTAGTGGGGAACATCCTGCCTCCAGAGGTGACTTTCTGTTCTCAGATAGCTTCCTTTCTAAACCTTCCTCTTACCTTCACATCCTAGTACCGTCACCTGAGGTCACCTGAGGGGCTGACATGGTGCCACTTTTGAGAATTCCTTTACAGTTCACCTGTTCCAGTTGCCTTTTCATCTTAGTCTTAAACATACAGCTTCACATAATCTATTGTCATGATGCCTCTTTGGGGAATATGCTCAAAAGAGGTGACCAATACCACATTCTCCCCACCATGAATATCTCAGGCCCCAGGGATGTAAGGACTTTGCCTTCCTACCAGTTGGTTTTTTTTTTTAATTCCTTCTTAATTGCTATAATAATTGCACTTGCCTGAAGCTCCAAGCTCTGCTCTCCACTTCACTGCAGAACAACATTGAGCCTTCCAGATCTTCCACAGGGGAGGAGGAGATTTTGCTCCATCTCCACAAGAGTGACTTCAAGCTCATGCAATATCCCCCTTTCTTTTAGATTCCCTAATGTTTCCTAAAGGATCCTAATGTCCCACTTTGACTTTTGCTTTTGGATTGAGTCACCAATACTGTGATCCCCAGATAAAATAAACATGATGTCCCAGATGTGATCAGCTAGTGTTGACATGGTGGCCTTCATTCATTCATCAAACATGGTCAGTCTTAACTGTATACCAGGCACTCTGGCAGCCACAAAAGAATATGAGCCACACCACCATCCCAAAAGCTCAGCATTAATAAGGGAGGGACTCATAAACACACAATTATAATACAGGAATAATGACTGTGTTGTATCCTGAATTTTAGGTCCTATCTGATACCAGGTACTAGGCTTCCATTGAAATAGATTATGATATGCATTTGCTTTCATGGCAAGCACATTATACTTTATATATGTGTTTGTGACAATATTTGTTATCAGAAAATATTGATAAAAACTTTTTGGGTCTTCAAAAAAATAAACAACTTCAATTTTCTGGCAGCTGAAGATAGAATTACCGGCCACTTAATACCCAGCCAATTTATCATGTCATGGAACAGGTGTGGAGAGAAAAATGATTGTCTGAAACAATTAGTAAAACAATCATGATTTAAAAAAAAAAAAAGAGAGAGAGAGAAGAAATAATAAAGGGAGCCTGCCAAGTGGGAGGAGACTCTTTTATTCTGGTAATTAATAATCATAAAGAATGAGCTGAAGATTGCTGAAATTATAGAAACAGTTAACCTTCTGCTAAGCAAAAAGACAGCCAGTGTAGCTCTTAGCTCCATCAATGTGACAAGTGTGACTCAGGAGGCCACCTCCAAAGGGCTTAGTTCAAAGTTTGAGGTATGGTTCTGGGAAGAGTTATAATAAATCAAACAGTGCAATATAGATCAGAAGTTCTGAATTTTACGTGAGAATAAGAATTACATAGATTGCAGGGTCCACCCACAAAGTTTCTAAATCAGCAGGTCTGGGATGAGGCCCTAAACTTACTTATATTTCTAGTGAAGTTCCATAGGATTCTGATGCTGCTGGAGAACTGTGGTTGTGGACCCTGGATTTACATGGACTTCACCTGAGGGAGTTATTTTTAAAAAGCTCCGACTTCCCTAGAACAATTAAATCAGAATTTCCAGAGCTGTGCCATGGGTGGCAGTGTTTTCTAAACATTCCCTGGATGATTCTACTGGGTAGTTAGAACTGGAACCACTAGATAGAGCATATGCCAGTAAAAAACACCAGCAATGCTCAGAATTCATGTAAAACTGGTCATGTGGTAGAGACAATAATAAAGAATAGAATTTACATGTAAAAGACGAAGAATAGCATTTAATTCCTGAAAGCCTTGTATGACATGACTGCAACCATCTTGAGTCATAATCACCATGATTGCCCTACAATAAGCCTAACATAGTTTCCAGTCAATTATAAATTGACAAAACTATTAGAGTGGTGTGTGAAGTTTTACGACTAGACCCTGGTGTCAGGGATGTGCCTGACTCTGATATTATCTGAAGATAAACCAGGTACTTTCCAACCAGGATGAAGTCACCTTTGTCCTAACCCCTCTTTCTGACCCAAATTGCGGGGATCTAGCTGGTCTTACCGCTCCCCTGAACCATGCCATTGTAAGTCCCCCAGTAACTTGCACTCTACACAACCCAGACCTGTCTGCCTCTCTTCAGTCTCATGGAAACTTGGGGCAGGTCCTCATTCACTGGGACCAAGTTCTTCCAAACAGCCTCAACCAAAATCCCAAACAAGGCTTTTGAGGTAACTTGGAGTCTCCAAAGATTCCAGGAAAACATTTTCAACATGTAGAATAGGAAAAGAATTTTACCTAAATCTTATTTTTAAGGAAAAGGAGAGAGGACTGTTAAAAGTAAAGTTTTAGTAAAGCAAAACAAAAACAAAAACTGATTTGAGAATGGGAAAGCTCCCAGAGCCAGGGACACTTCTGAGAACTCCAACACTGGTGATCTGACAGCAGTTACAGAAAATTGACAGTAAGCCCAGGAAACAACTTAACTGGCTGTATCCCAGTCAACCAGTTAATTGGTTACAGCTGAACTCATTGTTCACAGCTTAATCAGTTGCTTGGCTACAGGGCCTCCTGAAACCAACCAAAGCTGTTACTGTGATTAAACTCTATATTGAGTTAGTCTGTTAGGCCACTGCACATACCCAATGCAAATCCACAACCTCTCACAGAATATTATTTAACAGTATTTTGGATTGATTCACTGTAGAATTGTATAATATGGAGAAAAATGAGAAATCACCTTCCAAAACGTAAACACCCACTAGACAGCTGTGAATTCCAATCTTACGTCTGTAAAATTGCAGTTTCCCTCTGGAAATGATATAACCTATAACCCCTGACCCATTCTGTGGGAAATAGCTCTGCAGATGTTTTTGTCTGGAAGACCAAGAATTTTTATTTATTTTATCCGTTCTTACCCTGCTCTGACCCTCTAGTGATGGGGCCTGGGGACACAAAGGCAGTCATCTGTGGTAAGGAGGAGGTCTGGGCTGAGGATCGTGCCTAGAGATGATGGCTGTCTGCTGAGCCAATCCGATCTCTTCTTTCATTATTGGAAGTGGAAATTGGGGAAGAAAAGAAAAAGGCCATTGGTGGTGTGGAGCTGATGGTGGATGTGCTAAAAAGAAGTGGATACAGGATAATCTGGTTCTGACCAGTAGGAATTCAAAAGGTGGGTTCCTGAAATATCTTGAATTTCTCCCATCCTTACTGGTCTCCACCTTCTGAGTTTGGAAGGCCCAAACCCTCTGGTTGTATTTCTGTGGAATTCCTCATCCTTCTTTGCCTTCTTTGCTTTAGAATAAGAATCCTTCTGAAGTTACCCAAGTCTCTGTCATTCTTGACCAAAAAAGTAGCTAATTGACAGAAGTCTGTCATATGGTCAGATTCTTGATTTCCCTCCAGTTCTATCTTCTCTTGCATTTGAGTTGTCTTTCACATCATGGGCCTGATCTTTTCTGGGGACAAGAAAGTCAATTTGTTGAGGAGTTTTGACATTTAACTTGTCTGATGTTGGAGGTCGTTGCCCCTTTAGCATTATGGTGTGACCTTTTCTATACCATAGACTGTAAAGAAGATGAATTAGAAAAGTATGTCATATGTCATTCACAAAAACTCATGCTGTGGAGTCAGACTGTCTGGTTTCAAATCTCAATCCTGTGCTTTCCTTGCTGTGTGGCTTTTAGTAGGTTACTTAATATCTCTGAGCCCAAGGCTATAATAAAAGAATCTCCTCATCAAGTTGGAAGAATTAAGTGAAATATATATGTAAAAATCTAAGCCCGGTGCCTGATGCAATGTAAGAATTTGATCACGGCTAGCTATCATGACTGCATAATTCCAAGAGATTATTTAACCGCAGTGTTCTCTGGAGAGAAATGGATTTGCACAAAGGCAGGGGAAAGGGTCCGACAATCAGATTGGCTCTTTCTTTTCCTGTAACTGTGAGCTGAGTTAAAGCTGGAATAACAGGAAACAACCTGGAACATTTGGATAAACAGCAATAAATCATCGTTGGGCTTCTGGTGGGCTGTGCGAGGCTTCATCTAGGAAGTGAGGCTACCCCCTGGGCAATTAAAATGCAGCCACAGAGATAAGAAAAAAACTCTACTTATTAAAACATACCACGTATAGTCACAAGGGACTGATGAACCCACCTGTGATCTTACACTTGCCTCAACCACTCTGAGATTGCAAGCTCTAGTACTGCCTCCTGGGGAGGATGTAGACGGGCGAGGATCTAGGAGGGAAAAAAAAAAATAGAGAGGCTGGGTTGGTAGATAATTAGAATGTAATGGCATTCCCAGTATTAAAAATGAACCAAGAAAAATAAAACATTGCTTGACATAGCCCGAATCAGTAAAAAACTGCTTAAACTTGAAGGGTAGGGACCACACTACTAGAACTTTCTCTGTCAAAGGTGATATCCCATATCTGCTCAATTCAATATGGTAGCCTCCAGCCATAGGTATAGCAACATATGGCTATTATCACTGGGATACTGAATTCAAAATTTTACTGAAGTTCATTTAATTTGAATTTAAATTTAAATAGTCATAGGTGGCTAGTGGCTACCATTTGGTAAGTTGCTGAAGGATCAAAGATTGGTTTAAATATGAGGTAACCTAATACTCCTTTGTATGCAACATTTTAGAATCAATGCTTAAGTAATTTATTGGTTGTCTTTTCAAAATAGAAAAATGAAGTCAGGTTATATAATATCCATGTCTCTGACATATACAAGACAAAATTAGTTATCTGAGCTGATTACCTTAAACTTCAGATAAAAAGGGATTTTCCATATACTTAACTTTCAAAAAAACTACATGAGTCATAGAATTCTAGAATTGGAAGAGACTTTAAAGGTTGTGCAGGGTGTACAAAATTCAGATTGTTCATAAATATCTGGGGATATCTTAGTTTGTCATAAAGGCCAGGAGGCACTACTGGTCAGAGGCCAGACATTTTAAATGTCCTGAAGTGTATAGGACTATCTTGTACATGGAGGAATTTCAAATCATCCATCCATAGATAAAACATTTTGTTCAACTGTTTATTCTAAAAATTAGGAATCTTTCCCAGGAGACTAGTAGATCTGTGCTGGATCCCATAGCTAGCAGAATTGCTACTAGAATCCAATTCCCTGTACTACAGCACGGGAAGCCAAATACATTTGAGGGCCAAGTGCATTTGCTTCTTAAGCACTGGATTTTTCTAAGAGGTGAATGAATAAAGAAAGATGTTCCCATACAGTTTGCTATCCTTAAGCTCAGAGTAAAAGTTAAAGAAAAATTTCCTACTGGAAGCTTGTGATGCTCTATTGACTGGCACCTGGGCACAGACCTTTCTACATTCCCTTTGCTACAATGGAAGAGCTGAGTGTAGTAACAGTGATCATTTTGGCTTACAGAGCCTAAAATATTTGCTACTTATCCCTTGAAATTCATGACTGTGACATCCATCATTGCAAGAGACAATTGAGGTGAGCACCGAGGACTCCAGCATCAAAGAGTTAGTAACTAGAAGCTGAAGAAAACTTCTCAGAAAAGTAGATATTAAAGAATAAAGAGCTGGAGATAAAGGTGTGTTATAGGAAGAATTGTGTGCCCTTGCCAAATTCCTATGTTGAAGCCCTAACCCCTGGTACTTCAAAATGACTGTGTTTGGAGATAGGGCCAATAGGAAGGTAATTGAGTTAAATGAGTCTAATAGGGTATCATTATAAGAAGAGAGTGGGACATACAGAGAGACACCAGAGATGTACATGCTCAGTGGGACAATCACTTGAACAGGCAGCAAGAAGGCGGTCATCTGCAAGCCAAGGACATAACCAAAGGAAACCAATCCTGCTGACATCTTGATATTAGAATCGCAGCCTCCAGACTTGTGAGAAAATTAATTTCTACTGTTTAATTTTTTTTTTTTTGGTCTGTGGATTTGTTATTGAAGCCCTGGTAGACTAATACAGGAAAGAATAGGATGACATTTTTGGATCAGGGAAATCAACATGGCCAGAGCCTCGGGGGACATGAAAAGTTATTACTTTTGTAGCAAATGGTGAAGATGTGTCACTGGAGAATTGGAAGTTATGAGGTAGGGGAAAAAAAAGTTAAGATGGAAGAGGGACTATAAATGCTAAAACATTCATTTTATTCCCTGGGCGGAGAATGAACGCCTAGAATTTAGTTTCTTGAATGGTGAATCTAGTGGTAGGTGAGAGAACATTGCCAAGAAGATCAGTAGGGAAGCTGGAAATTTATGAGCAAGAGATAAAGAGAAACTGGACCATGTTATAGTATTGCCTAAGGGTGAATAAATTTAAGAGACACTTTTGAGGGAAAAAAGTTAAAAGAATTAAAGAAGTTAAAAGTTAAAAGAATTTTATTGACCAGTTGGATTTGGAGGAAATGGTACAGCCAAACTGTCTGCAATAAAACCCAATCCCCACATTTGAATATGCTCCCCAACCCAACTGTATACCTATTCCTTGCCCAGAAATTATAGAATTGCTATTTAAAAGACATAATAAACTGTGATGAAGATTCAAAATGTATTTAAACTATACCAAACAAACTGGGCATAGTGGCACATGCCTGTAGTATCAGACTCAGGAGGCTGAGGCAGGAAGTTAGGAAGTTCAAGGCCAACCTAAGCAACTTAGTGAGACCCTGTCTCAAAATGAAAAAAAATTAAAAGGGCTGGGGATGTAGCTCAGTGGTAAAGCACGCTGAAAGTGCTCATGAATTAGAGCGAAGAAAGAGATGAATAGGAAATGCTAGACAGATCAGTGTTTAGAAGTGTTAGAAGGACGAGGTCATGGGCCTTACCAAGTAAACAGACATGACAACCTTATAATGAGCTCTTTGCTTTGGTGAGGCTGGGTTAGAAATGTATTGATTGAATATAAATTTTTAATTGATGCCAGAGTACATGTACTCTTAGTAATGCAATGTTCTCTGAAATTGATATCCTAATTATGCAGATGTTCATTCCTGGACGAATTGTAGCCAAAGAAATCCCAATTCAGCCACTCCCAGTGTCCGAAGATACCCTCCTTTTCAGAGGCCTTATTTAAAGAACTTCCACTGGAATTAAGAAGCAAAATCTCCGTAGTTAAAATGACAGAAATTTCTTTTTTGTTCATGATACATATCCATTGTGCATTGTCACCAGGGATCTAGGCCACTGGAGAAGACTTCAAGCTGCCAGTTGTCATGATGGAGGAAAAAAGAATGTGTTAAAACTTATGATTCTTAAAGTTTCTACTCAAAAAGATAAAAAGATCTGATCAGTAATCTCTACTTTATGTCTATAAATGTTATGCAGTTCATAAGCTCTTTTTAGTGCTTTATAGTTATACACAATAGTGGGATTCATTTTGACATATAATATAGTTTTATGCATATAAACCTATGTATACAACAGTTTTCTCCATTTCAATCCCCAATACTACCACCTTCCTTCTCCTTCTCCCTTCTCTTAACCCCCTTCCTTTACTCTATTGGTCTTCCTTCTATTTATTTTTTAATTGGTGCACTATAGTTAGATTTAAAAAATTGAAATGTATTATGTTATATTAATACATACACCTAGGCGCGACTCTCCCGGACACACTCTGATGGACGGGAGAGTTCAGCCCGAGAGCACGTATTTCCAATAAAGCCTTGCCCAGTGGTTTTAATTCGCCTCCTTTTGGTCATCTGGCTTTACAAATGGTGCCGAAAACCCGGGAGGGTTTTTCGGATCTCCTCCGCAGGAGTCGAGATCCACCCGCTTCTCTGAACCAGGAGATCTCCTGAGCCGCTCTATTTCCCTTCATCCGGACCAACAGAAGTGAGGTACGTTCCCCATCTCCCCTGACCTTCAGGCTTCCCTTCTGTTCCTGAGGTCTATCTGTAAGTCATGGTGTGCCAGAGATCTTCCTATTTTAAGGCCCCAAGGGCTGAGGAGACATCTAGTCCTTGTGTGAGCCACCTGACTCCGTTCGGGCCCCCGAAGGGTTGCAGGGATGCCTGAACCCCCGCCCGGCCCTCCGTTCCTCGGGTGAGTGTGATCAGAATTGGGGATGCCTTTTTCTGTTCTCACCCACCCCCACAGGTGCCAGAAGGTCATGGGAAATACTGAGTCCTCCCTAGACCCCAAAACTTCGTTGGATTGTCTATGTTCCAATTTTGCTAATTTAGGACGCACTCCAGACCCATGCCATATGTTGGCCTGGCCCCAGTGTGGCCTACACTTTGGGTCAAAATGCCTCCCAGAAGGAACTTTTTGATTTTGAAATCCTCACTGAATTGGCAGTTTCTGTGGCTGGACAGGAAATGGACATAAATTCCTTTTATCAAGGCTTTGTTGGAAAGTATGCTCTTGCCCCACCCCCTTTCCCATCTGTTCTGTCCTCTCAAGTTGTTCTTGCTAGGGAAAATCAACACCCACAAATCAATTGCATTTCTATACATCAGTGATAAACCCTCTGAAAGAGAAATTAGGAAAACTATCCCATTCACAATAGCCTCAAAAAAAATAAAATACTTGGGAATCAATTTAACGAAAGAGGTGAAAGACCTCTACAATGCAAACTACAAGACACTGAAGAAAGAAATTGAAGAAGACCTTAGAAGATGGAATAATCTCCCATGCTCCTGGATAGGCAGAATCAATATTGTCAAAATGGCCATACTTCCCAAAGCGCTATATAGATTCAATGCAATCCCAATTAAAATACCAACGTCATTCCTTATAGAAATAGAAAAGGCAATCATGAAATTCATTTGGAAGAATAAGAAACCCAAAATAGCCAAAGCAATCCTTAGCAAGAAGAGTGAAGCAGGAGGCATCACAATACCTGACTTCAGATTATACTACAAAGCTATAGTAACAAAAACGGCATGGTACTGGCATCAAAATAGACATGTAGACCAATGGTATAGAATAGAAGACACAGAGATGAACCCACTTACATTCAGTTACCTATAAAGGAGCCAAACACGTACACTGGAGAAAAGACAGCCTCTTCAACGAATGGTGCTGGGAAAACTGGAAATCCATATGCAGCAAAATGAAACTAAACCCCTATCTCTCACCATGCACAAAATTCAACTCAAAGTGGATCAAGGACCTGGGAATAAGACCAGAAACCCAACGCCTAATAGAAGAAAAAATAGGCCCAAATCTTCAGCATGTCAGATTAGGACCATACTTACTTAACAAGACTCCTATAGCACAAGAAGTAAAATCAAGAATCAACAAATGGGATGGATTCAAACTAAAAAGCTTCTTCTCAGCAAAAGAAATAATCAATGAGGTGAACAGAGAGCTGACATTCTGGGAACAAATCTTTGCCACACACACATTTGATAGAGCACTAATCTTTAGGATATAAAAAGAACTCAAAAAACTGAACACCAAAAAATCAAACAACCCAATCAATAAATGGGCCAAAGAGCTGAACACAAACTTCACAGAAGAAGATATACAATCCATCAACAGACATATGAAAAAATGTTCAACATCTTTAGCAATCAGAGAAATGCAAATCAAAACTACCCTAAGATTCCATCTCACGCCAGTCAGAATGGCAATTATCAAGAATACAAACAACAATAAGTGTTGGC
>PVHX01002297.1:0-67803 GCA_004024805.1 Geosciurus inauris
TTTTAATAATATTGATTCTGCCTATCCAGGAGCATGGTAGGTCTTTCCATCTTCTAAGATTTTCTTCAATTTCTTTCTTTAGTGTCTTGTAATTTTCATTGTAGAGGTCTTTCACCTCTCTTGTTAGATTGATTCCCAAGTATTTTATTTTTTTGGAGGCTATTGTGAATGGAGTAGTTTTTCTAATTTCTCTTTCAGATGATTCATTGCTGATGTATAGAAATGCATTTGATTTATGTATATTGATTTTATATCCTGCAATTTTACTGAATTCATTTATCAGTTCTAGAAGTTTTCTGGTGGAACTTTTTGGATCCTCTAAGTATAGAATCATGTCGTCTGCAAATAATGATAGTTTGAGTTCTTCTTTCCCTATTTGTATCCCTTTAAATGTCCTTCGTCTGTCTGATTGCTCTGGCAAGAGTTTCAAGGACTATATTGAATAAAAGTGGTGAGAGAGGGCATCCCTGTCTTGTTCCTGTTTTTAGAGGGAATGCTTCCAATTTTTCTCCATTGAGGATGATATTGGCCTTGGGCTTAGAATAAATTGCTTTAACAATGTTGAGGAATGTTCCCACTATCCCTAGTTTCTCTAGTGTTTTGAACATGAAGGGGTGCTGTATTTTGTCAAATGCTTTCTCTGCGTCAATTGATAGAATCATGTGATTTTTATTTTTAAGTCTATTGGTGTGATGGATTACATGTATTGATTTCCGTATGTTGAACCAACCTTACTTTGCATCTATTTGGAAATTTAGGTTGTTTCTATTTTTATTTTTCAGCTGATCCAAAAAAGACAGCAATGAACTTCAGTTCATATGCCTCTTGACCATGGGTTTCATAGGCTACATCTATAAATGAACAGGGGGTTGAAACTGACTTCCTTCTCTCCTGGACCACACTGGTGAGTCCCAAAGGACACATAGAGAGATTCAGGAAGGGATCCTAATCTCTGTCTCACCTTCACTTTCTCCAAATTAAATAAAGCGGCAAGTATAAGGCCAGAAACCCACACTGAAGACCAGTTTTCAGGTGTTGTTTAATATTGTCCATAAGGGGATACAATCCTACATGTGAGACCCCTCTGAATTTTAGAGAAATATCTGGAAATTAGTGAATGTGAATAATAAAAAAGGAATGACATCATGGGGGAGGGGAAGAGATGTTAATTACCGACAGAAAACCATGCCAAGCTCAGCTGGGAAGAAAAGTCTCCTTTCTGAATGGCCACAACTGAGTGAAGAGAATCATTCAACTTCAAAGCCCAAACCAAAAAAGAAAAAAAAAATTTTCTAACTACTCACCATAATTTAGGAGTAAAAACAGACAATTCACTACGGAAGTTAATCTCCTGATTCAGGTTCATGGCTCTGACTCCATAGAGTACCATCATTTATAATATTGCCTATAAGGTAATGAAATTCGCTACTGGAGAGTTTACAACTTCCTGCATTTAAGAACAAAGGTCCCTGGAAAACGAGATGTCATTTCGGTTGTGTGTGCCTCTTTCAACTGCACATGACATCAAGCCAACAAATCACGGTAATTAAAACCAGAAAATTTACTACAAAGGAAATGGAAAATATGATGGATGGCATGATCACCTGTCCCTGAAGGTGGAGCGTCAAGTGGAAGGAGGAGGGGAAGTTGGCCATAAGGACATGTCTACATTTTATTTTCTTCCAATACTGCATGTATCCAACAGTGCCCATTCTCCTGACACCGAAACAGGCAACAGTGCCTGTGTTCCTACAGTCACAAGTCCATCCCTTATCTCAGAATAAGATATACTTCTGACACATGAGAAAACAGTTTTCTCAAATTAATGAGTTATTTCTGCATCAAAATTTTTTGAAAGGAAAGATTAAGAAAAGCATGATGAGGCCAGGCACGGTGGCGCAACCCTGTACTCCCAGCAACTCAGGAGGCTGAGGCAGGAGGATCATGAGTTCACAGCCAGCCTCAGCAAAAGCAAGGCCCTAAGCAACTCAGTGAGGCTCTGTCTCTAAATAAGATACAAAAAAGGGCTGGGGATGTTGCTCAGTGGTTAAGCACTCCAGTACCAAAAAAAGAAGGAAAAAGGAAAAGAAAGGAAGGAAAGAAAAGTGTAATGAGGAAATCACCCAACTGGAGTCTTTGAAATGACACAACATTTTGTGTTTTAGGGAAACCTCTTTGGATGGGGCAAAGAGATTCCCAGAACCATTCTGGTGGGCCCAATGAGTCACCTCAACCAATATGTTCTTTTTCTAAAGCTGTGTCATTGAGAGAGTTCTAGAAAATGGTTATATTTAAGGAGCTTAGGGCAGAGTTTTACAAAAACTACAGTTTTATGGCTCTGAAATTATTTATACTAATGCACTCTGCGGGAAATCTTGAGTCTGTAGTAAAGTCATATAACAAAACACTGCAACTGAAGCCTTTATGATTTCATAACACTGAATATTTACTTTCTTGGTATTATATTTGTAAACCGACAGTATTCTAAGTTTCAGTGTTGCAGAATTATTCTTGTTAGTGTGAAATCTCCAATGTAGCTAAGAAGGTTGATTTTCTATAAATCTCATGGAAATGCATATCTTAGGCAAAACTCTTCCACTTGGAAATGTGTCATTAAAGGAGTCTGAATTCCACACAGGATCCACTTGCAGCAGTATGAATGTTGTTTTTCCACCAAACAAGTGTTGGGAGCCTGGTTCTCAGTGTGGCAATGAGCAGGGTCAGAACTTTAAGAAGTAAGGATTTGCCGGAGGTTCTCAAGACAATTAGGTGCCTGCCCTCTGAAGGCATTGCACCACCTCAGTTTTTCTTTCTAGCTTCCTATTTTTGTAATGCAATCTCTCACACCCTGCACACACTCCCACCATGATATAAGGCAACCAAAAGGACCCGTAACAAGAGGTGAATCTATGCCAGTATCATGCCCTTGAACCTCTAAAACTGTGAGTTAAAATAAACCTCTTTTCTTTATAAACTTATCCTGCCTCAGGTATTTTGTTATAGTAGCAAAAATGGACTAATATACCACTTTAGAGAAAACTCTATTCTGCATGTTTTCTGTTGTTACCTACCTGACTTCCATGTTTTTACATGCTGATTTTCCTTGCAAAAACACTCATCCCATAATGTCAGTAAGGCAGTGTTCACCTCTACAGCTTCACAACTGACATGTGATCGAAGTCTGACCAATCACAACATAACATCCCTGGAGCCATAGTGATTAGTTCAAGGATAAACAAAGGAGCTCAGGCAAAGCTGGTTTATAGCCAGTGAGTTTCGGTGCCAAGACTCTATTTTGAAAGAGAGATGCTCTGTTTCCATGGGTATTGCTTTTAATTAATGCATACCTTCCCAAACAAGCCTTTCTTAATTGTGTTTTTGGCCTCTTTCTCAATTTGGAAAATAAGAAGCTTTTGGAAAATAAAATCAACCTCAAACTTGGATAGTTCACTTTCACTCTTTTTTCCCCTCATGCTTTAATCATTTCTAACCCCCTTCAGGTTGCTAGACTTTTTTTTTTTTTTTAATTTTACTTTGGCCAAATCTTTCCATGTCTTATTTTTTTATAACCACAGTATCCAAGAACCACTCAGAGAATAGAAGAAAATGTTTTTGCTTCAAAGGATTCGAATCTAGGCACCCTGTAGGATTCAGTTGGAGAATTTCTTACAGGCTCCTTAAAAAAACAACAAAACAAAGAGTAAACAGAACAACTACAATCAAAAAGCAGCCGATCTGGCACTTTTTTCTTTTGCCTTAAAGTTTGGCTGGGCACCTTGCAAAACAAAGTATTTACTGGCAGTGTGGAGCTTCTGTGTCAGAACTCTTTCTGTTGAATGGGGTTGAAAACTAACTTGAATGGACTCAAGTCAGAGAGAGATAGAAACTATTAGCCCCACATCAGCAATGTAGAGGCTGGGTTAGGGCACAATTAAGTATTCAGAGGATGTCACTCAGGCCCATTTCACATCCTCTGTCTTCCACTCTGTTGGCTATATGACTGGGACCAGAAACATTTAGGTTCAAGTCCCCCTTTGAGTCAGGAAAAGAAAAATCATATGCGAAAATTTCCTTGTGCTTCATAGGCTTTGATTATCCCAATGAATGAATGAATGTCCCTGTTTCTTGCTTTAATAGTTGCTTAATCGCATGACTAATCAGGCATCCTGAGATGGTGACTTCAGATCACAGCATATCACCACCATACCTCACTCCAGAAGCCACAGAGACTCTGACAGGAGCTCTAGTGTGTATGGAGCCCTAGTCAGATCAGGAGCTATGTCTCCTCGGGGCTGTAAGGCAGAGGCTCTAAGAGCGAAGGGCCAGAGAAGAAACAGATCTCTCAAGCAGAACAGCCCCCACCACAACACACACACATCTGAAGACCCTTGAGGGTCCTGTCACACCAACCTATTCTCCCATGCGGTGTAAGAATGGAGATAAGGTTAGACAACGCTACATTCAGGCTCCCCCAGGTGCTCTCAAAGTGCAAGGGTCATCACAGACCAACGAAGCAGGACCAGAAACCTCTCTGAATATGCTAAACCCCAATACATCCAGGACATCTCTGGCCAATGCCAAGAGAGTGTCCACCTTACCTTATACCAGTCATCCAGATACCATGAGTTTAGATCTTGGCTCTCTCACTTTGCAGCTATGTTGCCCAGGGTGAATCATTTTCTTTGACTGTAAAATGTAACCCACATGATTTTGAGGGTCCCTCCTCCATGGCACTCTCCCTGTTGTGATTTCCCACAGTGAGTCTACTTAGTGGTGTTCTCTTATTACCCCGCAGCTCCCGAAGGATGACATGGCAGTCAACAGAGCATCCGAAATACACATCCGAGCTCTTGACCCATCCCTGATCCTTGCTACCCTACAAAGGTGCCAAACGTGAGCTCTCACATTGGCATTTGTGAGGGAACTGGAGTAATTGTCTCCGTGTTTCCTTCCAGTTTTATTCTAAGAATACTTTTAAGTGCAACAATTATTTTAAGACTGGATTCGAGGTAACTTACATGTGACCATCATGGAAAAAAAAAAAAAAAACACACAACAACAGGATTCCTTTGTTAATAAGGGAAGTCCAGGATGCTCTCAAATATGGAATTCTCTTGTGCAAATGTGGCTGGAAAAAAATAGGGAGAGCAACCTCTTAGCAAGCCTTCTGATGTAATATCCTGAGAGGATGCCCCAGTCCAACACAACTTCTAGAAGAGGGAGAAGCAAAACGTTTTCCCTTGTAGTGTGTCGTTGGGCTTTTGTGGGTCTGTATTTTTTCGCCTACCGTGTTTCTGTGTATTGGTTAACTAGTAACAGTTCTCTTGGCCTGGCTGTAATCCCCATTTGTGATTTATAAAGTGGATTCCAAAGCAATCTTTGTTTGCTGGAGCTGAGAAATTGGCTTGCTATAGCTTCTGGCATTCTGAATTCTGACAGAGGCCTAACCTGAGCAGAATATTATGTTCAGGTAATGCAGAGCGGCCCTGGACTGCCACAGCTGTAGATCCATGGCACGCCAGCAAATATGCTTTTGTTCAGGAACACTTTTCAAATCACTGCCCAGGCCTCTCCACCAAAGCGAATGCCATTCTGTTATTATTTTCTCCCTGGTCTGTGCTTGGACACAAATACTTTTACCCAACAACATCAAACACTGTTCTGTGGAGACTCCATCTGCAAAGCTTCTCATCAATGATGTGGATGGGGGATGAGGATGGGGGTGCCCAGTCTCTCACTTGGTGTATGTGCTCTGTTTTTTTGTGAACTTATTCACGCCATCCATATAAAAAGCAAGACGCCAAGCAAAGAAACAAAATTCCTAGGTAAATATGAATGGGTACGATATCTCACACTCTGGAGAAATAAGGGGTAGGGCATAGAAATAATTTTGGGA
This sequence comes from Geosciurus inauris, assembly GCA_004024805.1. Classification (NCBI taxonomy): domain Eukaryota; kingdom Metazoa; phylum Chordata; class Mammalia; order Rodentia; family Sciuridae; genus Geosciurus; species Geosciurus inauris. The sequence continues at coordinate 5,897 of PVHX01002297.1, forward strand.
GCACTTACTATTGGCTTTAAATGCAGTTATCAAATGCATTCCAAATAAGCTCCTTGGGGGGAACATATTTTTCTATGTCCATTTTATAGAGTTATAAAGCAATTTGCCCACAGTCACTTAGCTACTGAGTGAGTCCACTTGGCTGAATTAGAACCCAAATCTAGATCTCTTCAGACTTTAAAACCTGTACTTTTCCCCTTATCCCTAAAATGCCCAAATATCATTTGATATATCTAAAAGAACATTTGCTTTATTTCCTAATTTAGACTCACACTGATACATATTTATGAAGTTTCCTAGATGATAAACAGAGCTGCTTTCCATAGCATTTCATAATGCCCCAGAAAGTAAAAATTTTCTCTAAAGAAAACTCTTGGAATTTTAATAGTAGCTTACTTACTTAAAAAGCAGATTACAGCCCGCATTCAAAACAAAATAGCTCCCCCTACAGTTTTTGCTCTGTCTACAACCTCGGCTTTAGCAAAGGAGCCCCTAGGTGAGATTCTGGAAGGTGGAGTTTCGTGTTGCCCCTGTAGGGGGGAATAATTACTAGTCTATCTGCTTAGAAAGGATCAGCGGCTACAGGACAGGGAGACGTCCCTTTAACATTTTCCTCACCTTCTTTAGTGTCAGCAACAATTAGCAGGGGGGAAAAAAAATAATCCATAACTGCCAAGAGTCTTGTGCTGATTTGGACAGGCTCCGGGCGGAAGGGCACATGTGCCTTCTGGAGACTTCCAGTGCATCGCTGGTAAGTGCAGATCATCTGTCAGCCATCCAAGTGCTGAGATTCCTCCGTGACATCACGGGCCCCGGCTGGGCTCTGTGCCCAGGGCCTCCCCGTAACTGGCTGGACGTAAGGCTGAGCCGTGCGTCAGCGCCACCTCAGAGGCCCTGGGCCCTGTGCTGGGCCCTGAGTCTGCAGTGAGCAGACACCACCGATGACGCAAGGGCTGCTGGGAACTTCTCTAAGCTGATGGAGACGCAGTGAGCTGGGGACGTCAGGAATTTGAGCTGGCCCAGTGTCATTTACTGTCATCAAGATCCCTTCCAACGACATGTTGTCTGCACTTTTCCCTAATTTGATTTCCTCTCCAAGAGCATTTCCCCCAAGGAATTGAGAGAGTGGGATAGAAGACTTTTCACATACATAGTCCTGGCAAAACCCACCTAAGCGGATGAAATGAATAATAATCAGAACTTCCCTATTGATACTGTTAAGGATGATTAAAAGAGAAGATGTCAACTTTAAAGTGCACAGAAATAATAGCAGCTACCATGAAGTGAGCTCTTCACAGGGGAGAGCCACTGTATTAACCACTTTACACATAATCTGTCATTTAATCTTCAAAACAGACTTGTAAAGTTGATAGACCCATTTTGCTGAGGAGGAAACAGATATTCGGTAAAGTTAAATAAACTTAACCAAGTGCATACTGGTGTCAAATTGCAGAGCGTAGAATTAAATCTGTATCTATATGACTCCAAAGTTCATGTGCTTAATGTTCAACACTGCTGTGCCCCCAAGTCAGAAACACAAGTTGTTATGTAGCTATTTTACAAAGGACGCACAAGTCAGATCCTAGGAATGATGCTCACATCCCTAAGAAAAGTGAGATTTTAAAACATGCACATGCTTCCCTAGTGGAGTTACCTTTTGCATCCAATAATTATCTCTCACCTAAATAACCCAGCATGGTAAATAATGTGTATAGAAGGGTTTGTGGCTTTTTAAGCATTTCCACACATGCCCTTTTACTGAATCCTCTGAGCAATCTTGTGAAAAACAGGGAGCAGGGATTATCATCTCAGCGTTCTAGAGAAAGCAACTGAGCAGTTTCAGTGGCATGGCCAAGGGCCCAGAGGTAAACAAGAAGCCTCTTCTGATTCTCAGTCCACAGCTGACTTCCCCAAGGGGGCTGCTGTGGGAACAGAGGCACCTTTAGTACCTTCCACCTCTGACTTTCAGCCAACCCGGCCCTCCACATCAGCCTCCTCCATCTTCATTAAAGATATAACTGTCCCTCACTCAGATACCTTCAGGCCTCCAGAGACAGGATTAGGTCACTTATGTACAGTAGGTCTCCTTATACACCCATATTGGACAAGTGGCTTCTTCAGAAACCCTCCCACATTTTCATGACAAGTTGGAGAGAATTATAAGACAAGAGAGATAAATGACTTTATGACAGACTAAACATTTGGGAATGAGATTGCCTAAATTGGTTAATTATTTCAGTCAAATAATTTTGTTCAAGCTGTCATTAGTGCTCTCATGTTAATGGTGTCAGTAGAATGAGCTCCTAAAAATGACCTCCTGTTACATTCAATGTGGCCATTTGGATCCATGTTTTCAGAGTGACAGAGTGTCAGTCATCTTATAAAAACACAAGTCCCAGCTGGGTGCAGTGGCACACACCGGTGATCCCAGTGGCTCAGGAAGCTAAGGAAGAAGGATCATAAGTTCAAAGACAACCTCAGCAATTTAGTGAGGCCAAAAGCAACTTAGTGAGACTGTCTCAAAATAAAAATAATAATAATAATAAAAAGTGCTGGGGATGTAGCTCAGTGGTTAAGTACCCCCGGGTTCAATCCCTAGTACAAAAATAAATAAATAAATAAATAAATAAATAAATAAAGCCCCTCTCCTGCCATAAGCCTGTCTGATACTTCCCAAGGCTTTTAGCATTAGGGTGCCACATCCTTACAATAACATACAACCCCATCTCACCTGTCCAACCTCTTCTCAGGTCCCTGTCCTCGTGCTGCTGTTCCCCTCTGAGTCTGCATTCTGTTCTCTTCACCTCTGTGTGACAGGATCTCCTCTACAATATCTCTGACCAAGGCCCTATCGCCCAGGCTTCAGCATCCCTCACAATAGTCCGGCAAGACGGCTACTCAGTTGCTGGGCACATCAAACTACTATTCCCTGGTTGGTCCTTATGAACACCTTTCTAACTCAGGCTCTGGGGTCACAGAGATTTGGGTCCACATGCTACCACCTGAGAGCTGCCTGAGTCCTATCTTGAAGGCTCAGGTTCCTCATCAGGGGTATGGGTACCCTTATAAAGTGAGAAGGCACATGGAATTCTACCAACAGTGCCTTTCACACAGAAAGTATTCATTCAAATTCATTATCAATTTCTCCAATCAATATCCCACAGATAGCCCTGTGCCCTTTTATCTAGGGAGGAAAGTTCCCAGATGATGGTTAGGAGTTCCCAGCCCTGCCACCAAGTTACGGGGAATCGACTTCCCAGGTCTCGACACCTGCCATGGCATCTCCCCACATTCAGCCATATGCACACATTATGTTCTGTATACATCCTAGAGCGCAGATTAATTTCCCAGTTCAGTTACCTTCAGAAATGGGTTTCTAATACAGTTCGAGGCTACACTACATCAAACCTATAGGTGTACAAAGAACAGAAAGGGAGAGAGATAACAGTTGAGAACTCAAGACAGCTAGCTGCACGCAGGCGTTTTTTAATGAAGAGCAGAGAAAATAGAACAAACAGGAAGAACAAAACTGGTGTAGTGGGCCTGTTGGTGTCTCAGGTTCACGGTGAAAAATCAATACGCCCTGTCTTCCCTCTCGAGAAGTCAAATGCTTCTTCCTTCAAGTGTATCACCTAAGTTACTGCTTTTCATACAGACAGCGTAAGAAAATAATTTGTGCTGAATGAATATCTGAAAGACTTAGGGAAGGAGGGTCTCCGAGGAAAAACTACATGCCAATGCAATAAAGCATACCTCCCTGCACCAACACCATGAGTGGTGGCACCAGCCCGCGTGTGGGTGGACACCACCTCTTTGCCATCACGCTCATGGCCACAGTCTGCCTTCCTCATCGGGTGATCATGAAGAAGCAGCATATTTCCTTTGTCCATCCAGCCTGTTCTAACCAGCGTGATGAAACAGAGAAGAGAGGAAAAATGATAAATCCTTAGAGCACAAATTTACATCATTCTAAATCAAACCATTACCCATGGAACCCCAGACCCCTTGCAGCTCAGGAAAGCAGCCCCCTCAGGGAAAAGAAAAGATATTAACTCCGCGGTTCTTCCTCTTCACGACGCCTGCTCACCCTCACACCATCAGGGCCCCCATCAGATCTGCGCTAAGCAAACGGCGCTCCTGGGAAAGTTGACAGCAGTGTCTTCTCACTCCACCTGCGTGGCCTTTCTCTGTCATCGCGGCCATCTGCACCTTCCTGTCCTCCAGGCACTCTGGACATTGATCCGTTGGGACTCCTTTGGTTACAAATGTCAGAAACTGAACTTAAATGCGTTAGGCTAAACAGGAATGATGGCTCAAATAACAGGGACAGCCGGCCTCGGGAAGCCCAGGAACTCAGATAATGTGATGACATTTCACCATCTCCCTCGTTCCCCAAGCTCAGATTCTTCCTGTTGTCCTCCTCCTCATAGCCACATTGAAGGACAGAGTGGAAAGAGAAGGGAGCAGGCAGGTAATTCTAGCCTTTCCTCATTTAGTGACAATCAGAGCTTCTCTGTTCCATTTTTTCTCTCTATAAAATCACAGGGAAGGACTCTGATTGTCCTGAAGTGAATCATGTACTCATCCCTGTGGCCATGGAAACAGGTCACTCTGATTGCCCTGGCCCACTCTGCGTGCCCATTTCTGAGGCTGTGGAGCTGCTTGTGTAATTGGTAGCTCCTCGGAGCCAGGAGAAGTGGAAAAACAGTCGAGTTTCTGAGAAAATAGGCAAAAAGATAAAAAATGATGGATGTCATCGTATCATTCCATTCTGTCTGTCTTTCCCAGACACACATTCTCTAATCCTGCTTCGCCTTAACCCATGACCTCTGATTCCCTTTAAACATTCCCTGTAATACGTCTTACAAACTCGGGGCATATGGATTCCACCTTAAAGTCTCGCCTCATTCATTTTCATATTTAAAGAAACTCACCCTAGCCACAATTAACAAACATAAAAACAGCATACTACAGTAACACAGCTACTTCAGTGTTTATAGCAGCTCAATTCACAACAGCTAAACTGTGGAAGCAACCTAGATGCCCTTCAATAGATGAATAGATAAGGAAACTGTGGCATATATACACAATGGAATGTTACTCAGCAATAAGAGAATAAAATTATGGCATTTGCAGGTAAATGGATAGAGTTGGAGACTATGCTAAGCCAAGTAAGTCAATCCCCCAAAAACCAAATGATGAATGTTCTCTCTGATAAGTGGATGCTGATCCATAATGGGGAAAAGCACCCGGGAAGAATGGAGGAACTTTGGTCAAAGGGGAGGGAGGGAGGAGGGGCATGGGGCCAGTAAAGATGGTGGAATGAGATGGACATCAGAGCCCTAGCTTCATGTATGACTGCATATATGATGTGATTCTACATAACATACAACCATAGAAATGAATAGTTGTGCTCCATCTGTGCACAATGAATCAAAATGCACACTGCTATCGCGTAAACCTAAGTAGAATAAATAAATTGAAAAAAGATTAACAAACAAACAGCACTTCAAATGTTTACAATTTGATGAGGAAATAAACAGCTTGAGAATTTTATTCTTGTAGCACTCAGAAAAAAAATATTTGATGACTAATCTCTTTCTCAAACCCCAAGGTGCATGAAGGCTGCTGTCAAGGTCACACACCGACTACTCACCAAACCTGCCCTACTTTCCACTTCCCCCTTAATATGTCTATTCTTTTTCTCCTACCATCTGCTCACTGACCTTTGTAGAGTAATTAGTTGACATCTCCAGACCTCAGCACTTAGTGAGGTATTATAAAAAACAAAGAAGCTGATCATGGAGACAGAAATCTATTTGATGGAACAAGAGAGGTGGTGGAGCCAAGTAGGCCAAGTCAGGGATTTTTCTCAGCAGGTGAGGAAGAAGGAGTCTGAATATTCAAAAATTGAGGTATGTCCCCTCATACCTCAATTAAAGTCCAGAGAGCCGGCAACAGAGATGTTATACAATAAAAATGGCTTTGTAATGAAATCCATGTGGGAAAGACTAGAGGATCCCTCCCTCTGGGTGTGATTCATGATACTCCTGGAAGACTCCAACCAGTTCCACAGTAAAGGAATGTGTGTGTCTTGTCGTACCTGGCATTTCAAAAACTAATTTGTCAAATGAACCGCCAAAGTGAATACCTATTAACAGCCTTTGGCATATACGGTGAGAACTGTACCACCAAGAGAGATTTGTAGACGAGAATGCCCTCTCTGGAGAATTGCTATTCTTTTCAGAAGGTTCAGCAGAACGAGCCAGTCCCTATGGTGGAGATGCTGGGCACACTGCTGACCCACCGTAGGTACCTGGAAGGAGTCTCTGATGGGCCTGGAATTGCTTTCCATACACCACTGCTGAGTCGCTGTGCACCACAGGTAAGAGAAGAATAGTTTGATTCCCATTAGACAGTCTCACCTCTCCTTGTGCTACGCAACTTGTGAGAAGTTTTCCTACAAAAGGGACCAGGTACTGTTTATCAGTGTTTCGGGCAACACCTGCAGGCTCTCACCATTACTGGTCTTCTTGAACATGCTGCCTCCATCTTGCTTCTTATGGTTGGGAAACTTGGGCTTCAGGCTGGGTTTCTATCCCTCTACCTGGCCCCGTCAGATTGGACGTTTTCTTCCAGAGATCTAGTTCCCTCTTGAAATCTACTTTCACGTGCCCAGACGATAGGTCAGTCTCACGCTGTCCAACCCAGCTCTCAGAATCTCTGCTCAGGGACGAACTTTTAACCTACCACTTTCTGCAAGGGCAAAATCAAAGTTCTTCTCCTTCCAACTCATAGTATTTTGTCTCTCTATTTTGATAAACGTGGTGCATTCTACACATATAACAGTTATGTGCATAAATGACCTCCACCTCACGCCCTCTGACATCTCAAGTTTCTTGAAGACAAAAGTTTGTATCTGTTTTTCACAATATCTTCCACAGGTCCTGAGTAAAGAGTTTTGCATGCAGTAAGCACTCAATGATTGTTTATTAGCTCAATAAATAGGCGAATGGATGATCTTATGAAGCATATGGAATTTCACTTTTGAGGACCAAGAGAAAAGACAATATTTATAAACTCAGTATTATAAAAGTAAGATAACATTACATCTAGTTAATTCAGAGTTCCCTAATTCAAAAGGTAAACCAATTCCCATACATTGGTGATATTTTGTCCTCTCTCCCTACCCCTGAGTACTTGTGACAAGGTCTGGAAGCACATTTAGTTGTCAAAATTGGGTTTGTGGGTACAGAGCTGCTGGCATCTGATGAATTGAACTCAGGAATGCCGCTTAGCATGTTACAATGCACAGGACGCCCCACCTCCAACAAAGAATGACGTGACCCAAAATGTCAATAGTGCCACTACTAAGAAACCCTGCCACAGAGGTCAAGCAAAAGCCCAGCTCTTCAGTGTCCAAATACAAAAAGCCTGCTAGAGAAATTAATAGCCTAAGAAGATTACAAATAGAATTCAAGCATTTTCAAATGCTTAAAGCCGCCTGGTTTGCTTTCATCAAAGAGTGGTCCTCATTATTGTTATTATTCTTCTACTCTGTAATTACCCAGAATGCTTTGCTCATGTTACATGTTTGGCCGATTGCTGAACTGAATTGCTTAAATGCTTCTCCTTCTTAGTGATCCTTTTGTCTGTATTACAGGGTAGGAACCAAATTTAATTCCCTTGTCATGGGACAAATATTTACCACAAACAATAGCATTCCAACAGTTAGAATTCCTAACTGCCAGAGTGGCTGCTATAAAGAAATTGTAAGCACAGATGCTCATTTAGTAGAATTTAAAGACCCAATTGCTCATAAGCCAGATAGCACATGCACAAATTATCATTTTCTTCACTTGACAACTGCTGTTTTTATCTTGACACATCCACTTAAAAATTATTTCTGACGAGAATCTTAACAGCTTTAAATGAGTCTAATTAAAGGTAGTACTTTTTTTTCCAGAAAAGTGTTTGAAATTATATAGTATTGCACTGTTCATTTTTCAAATCAAGTTACTGAGTGCATTAGTAAATGCCAAAAACACCTCCACTGACATACGGCCCCTATCAAAGGAAAACATTTCTAATATTCTTCTGGAACTTTCTAATTGCAAAGTTCCCTAAACTTACAGACTTTTTGTGTAGTATATGAGCACTCTGTCCTCAAATATTACTCTGTGTAGATGTGGTTGGACACTCTGACAAGGCTCCTGATGGCCCTGCCTCCTGGTACCCAGGCACCTGTGAAATATCTACCTGTTTGAATGTGTCCAGAATTTAGTCAGACTCATTTTCAGCAAAGAGTCTATACCACACGTGAGGGGATGTCATTTCCATGATGAAGTTACCAGACAACTGAGTTCCATCTCCCCAGCTTCCGGTATTGCTGGCAGTCTCTCTTGCCCTCTCTGATGCTTGCTGGCATGGTGTCCCATAGCCAGTGGAGACACCCACATAACAAGGAGCCAAAGGTGTTAACTGCTGATGAAGAATTGAAACTCACTCCAACAATCCACAGGAAATGGAAATCTGCCAACAAACATGTGAGACAACTTGCAAGCAAATCCTTCCCAGGCAACCCCTGAGATGAGTGCAGCCCTGTGAGAGACCCAAAGCCAGAGGACCCAGCTAAGTTGTACCTGGATTCCTGACTCATAGAGTCTGTGAAATAATAAAAATGGAGCCATTTTCAGGTGCTACATATGGGGGCAATTCATTGTGCTGGAATATATAATTAATATGCCATGAAATCCATCCCCAATCATCATCTCTCTTGTTAATCTCCTCATTATGTGAAAGGCCCATCTCTCTTACTCCTTGACAGATCTTTTTACCATTCCCTCATGCTCTTGAACTGACTCTGCATCTTCTTAACCCACACTAGCACCTACAATTTTCAAAAGCCTGCTCCTTACATGCTTTCCTCTTCTTCCTCAAAGCCCAAGGGACATGTGATCCCAGCCCAGTGGATCTGAAGCACCGATGTCATCATTAACTTCCGCATTGCCTTTGTGACCATCCTACTCGCGGCCACATCACCGTGACCTGCACCTCCTTTCTCTACAATGGCCTCCACATCCCTCCCTTTATCTTATTTTTTTAATGTGCCTTCAGTTCATTGTATATGTACAAAGCCAGATTATACCTCCTAAAACTCCCCTTTTATCATTTTACATAAAGTTTTGGCCTCTAAACCAAGAGAATGTTCATTCGTGTTTAGAAAAATCACCTTTGACCATGACATTCAGTCTGACAGTGTACCTGGTATGCCAGTTTCTATGCCTTTTGATCAGAGATTTATGAGAACTTGACTTCTGAGGTTGAGATTTTCCAAGCCTTAGAGCAAAATAAAACAGTGTAGCCACTCGAAATAATAAATCCATGGAGTCGGTTGCTGCAGATCTGATCCAGGAAGTAGCCTGGAGATGGACATGATTAGCATGCAAGAAGATTATTAAGGAGTCCTTCACTCGCAGCGTGGGGAAAAGGGCAGGAGAAGATGGAATCACCACAAAGGCTTCAGCCTTAGTCAGAATAGCATCTCGATGCAAAAGAGCCTAGAATTGGAAATAATCCAAACGCCCAGCAACAAAATGAACTGTGGTATATTTAGACAAGGAATACTGCACAAAGTATTCTTTTGGGCAAAAGAAATTAGATATCCAAAAATAATTACTATATAACTATTCATATGAAGTTTAAGAACTGGTAAAACTAATGTAATAACAGTTACAATGGGAGTTTCTTCTTATGGGAGGGGGGCCTTTGACTAGAAAGAGGTATGTGGAAATCTCTGAGGGAGCACTGAGAATATTCCATGTCTTTATTTTGGTGGTAGTTATAAAGGTGGGTGCATAGGTGAGAATTTCTCAAACTCTACGCTGAATATATATGCACTGTATATATACACATTATAACTTTTTATAAAGAAAAAAAGTAAAGGTTGGCCTAAACAAAGCCACGCTTATCTCAAACAGAAACATGTCCACCTTCCTTAGTCAACCAATTAAAACTGCAGCCATCATTTAAAATGAATTTTCACAGCTGCATAGCTATATGTTTACCTCTACCATGAAGTACAGGATGCATGTGCCGACAGGAACCAGAAGACAACTGTGTGTCGACATTAGTAATGTCTGGACACTGTGATTGTAGCTCATTTTCATCTTCTGTTTTCAAATGAATGTCTAGAATGAACACTGATCTTCTGTGTGTTAGGAAAAGAGTGGTTTTTATTTAAATGCATTACAATTCATTGAACAATGAGCTATAAGAGAAAGGCAAAATTGAAATTGAGGTTATAAACACCATAGTCACTTTGAGGATGATCAAGAGCAGGGTGAAAGATGTATTTTTCTTTAGGATCAACATGAGAGTGGAGTGTCATGAGGAAAACACGGCGTGTTAAAATGAAGCTGAAAACGATCCAACCTGAAGTGACAGTGCATTCAAATGAGCATGTCCCACCTAAAAGAACACCGCACAGCTGCTGACCAACAGGGCTTTCAGCCCGGAGGGAGGGACTGTCCCAGCGACACAGCTCCAATTTCACATGAGGCCAAGAGAGAGCCCAATCCTCTGACAGCAATAGGACAGGCTGTTCCCACAGTGACAGTCACAGATGCTGCATGGGTGGCAGGCTGGAGAGATGCTTTCGGATGTTATAGGAACCAGGATGTCAGCCCTGTTGCCTGGGAATACCCAGGTGAATGAAAAAGGGAGTAAAACTGTCAGATGCCAAAGGCTCCCAGCCACTCTCACTCAGCGCCTGCTGAAATCATTTCATGATGATCAGACTATTCCCAGAGTCCCTGATGGAGGAACATCACGTTCTCTGCCAGTGTAGCTCAGAATCATGAATCCCCAAAGGCAGCTGAAGGAGCAGACAATTGGAGGATTCAGTCAAGAGTTTTATCAGAGGAGGAAAAGCTGGTTTTTGTCACAAAGACTGTAGAAAGCTCACAAAAAGAAAACAAAATTTTCTTTATCACCTAGTAGAAGTGAAATAATAGTAAAGACAATAACTTAAGGATTTTGTCACGAGTGATGTAATTAATAATTATGCCGAGGCAGATTGTTTTTAAATGCAAGTGTATATTCAATCACACCAAGCATCAAATATAATCAATTAATGCAAAAAGTGTTGGGTGTGCTGGAGCACCCCAACTATCATTCAATGCGCACTAATTAAACACTATAGGTAAGTCATACTCTCCTAGTGCAACTAAACACTACAAGTAATTCACACAATCCTAGGGCAACCATGAGCCCCAAAAACCTCCGATGCCAGATGACTTCTCTTAGCCAAAGAGTAGACATTGTCTTTGTCTGGTGGTTCTCTTCAGCCAACGGCTGGATGTCAGGGAATGGTGGATTTGATCCAGGGACGGACAGCAAGGTGGCCAGTCTCACTGATGTCCTTGGAGCAAAAGCCCCCAATGTGGCAGGACAAGCAGTTTAAATACAGTTCCAAGCTGGTGGTGTGAGCTGGTGATTGGTTACACCCAGTGAAAGTCAATGTCCATTGGTTATGTCCAGTGAGATAGTGTAATTGCAACTGGGCATATTCTTTGCGCATGTGCATGGAGCTGTGCTCTCTAGCAATTGTAACCAGTCCTTGCTAAGCATACCTATGGCTAGTGTCCCTTATAGCTCCTTATCAATTGCAAGCAGGCGTGACTAAGCATGTCCATGGCTGCTGTTCCTTATGGCCAGCAACTTAGTGAGTCCCGGCATGTCCAGGCATGTCTATGGCGTATGCTCCTTACAGATTTATATTTGTGAAGGAATAAAGACATGATGGTGACTAGGAAAGATGCCATTTGCCAATATGGAAGCAAAAATAGCCTTGTGATTAAAAGCACCAGCACTGGCTACATGACCTTGGGCAATTTACCCCTCCACAGGTCAGTTTCTGCTGCGTAAAATGGGGAGAAAAGCAACACCCTTCTCACAGATTGTGCGAGAAGCCAATGTGAATGCTTATGTTAAATGCGCTTAGTGCCATGCCTGGGGTTACCAAGCACTCCATAACGCGCCTCACAGGGCATGTGCCGCCATGATTATCAACAGTTCTCACTGCAGCCTCGGTTTCCTTTTCATACCTCTTACTGTGCACTGCTACTTCCAGCACAGCGACTAGTTTTATAAAAAGAAGACATAACAAAAGCAAGCCCAAGTCCCCTGGTACAGCAAGGTCATGGCAAGCTGATGTACAGGGCAGACTCAGAAAGAAAGAAGCCCAGCTAACACAGAAGGATGTAAAATCAGCTCACCTGAATCTTCTCACTGTGGAAGTATTAAAATCCTGTCTTGGACAGTCTAGGGTGACTCAATCGTTCAAGTCCTACATGTGGGAAGACACGTGTTCTTCAGACACGAAATCTCAAAGAACATCATAGAATCTGTGTTCCATAAGGAAACCCACATCCTATGAAATTGGTAATAAAAGACACATAGTCAGTGGCCACTCCTCACTAAGGAATTGGTGAAAACCTCTGAACAATGAATTGAGCAAAGAATTCTCATTCTTTGCCAGGTCTGGTAACAAAGACTGACTTCCTGTTTGGGCATTTGCTAGAAATACAGTGTCATAGTTGAAGGGATTCTGCCTGGGTTCTAAGCCAGTACAAAGACTCACTAGACCTATGATTTGGTATGTTAATAACATCTCTGTGCCTCAACTCTGTCAACAGTAAATGGGACTGACAATAGTACTTGTCTCAGAAAATGGTTGTAAGCATTAAATACTTATTTATCATAAGGGACAGCACTTAACATCTGGCACACAGAAGATCAGGCTTCAGTAATTTTTATTGATTCTTGATAGACAAGTTTCTGTTATTATTTTTTACTTATATTTACTTTAGAAATCTTAGAAAATAAATGAAAGGAGAGAAATATAATTTCATAGAAACAGAAATTAATGGACAGTAAAAATCTTCTATTATCCAACCTCTCAAGAGTTAACAACTGTTAACATTTTGGAAAGATCATTTTCTAGTTTTCTTTTAAAAGATACACTTTTAGAATTAATACCAAAGTGTATATGGTATTTTGCAACCCAATTTTTTTTCCCACCTTATAGAGGGAAAATTGTCATATTTTTAACTTATCATTGGAAAAAATCTTGTTATTAAATATTCTTCTAAAGTATCATTGTGTATATGCAGAATATCATATTATACGGGAGAATTTATTTAGCCACTCTCCTATTATTATCTATTTAGCAAGTTTTCAAATCTTACTATTAAAAAACAACACAGTTGAACAGCTTTAGAGCTAAATGTTTGTGTAGATCTGTGATATTTTCCTTAAGGGAAATTTCTGAGAGTATAATTTCCAAAATATGAAACAAACATTGTTCAAAATTTTGATCTCTTTAATGGATTTTGATTGGAATGCATGGCTTCTTCCAAAATGCTCTTTCAAATTGTGGCTGAGAATATGGGATGCTACAATGCTCCATCTCTGAAATCCAATAGAACTGGGTTTTTTTTTCCCACCAGTTCCCTTAGGAGATGCAGCATGAGTTCTTTCTAATAGAAAAGAATTCTTTCCTGTTGACTTCAGCTTTCTTCTGTGTGGCAGCATGAGTTCTTTCTATCAGAAAAGAATGCTTTCCTGTTGACCTCAAGCTGGAATTTGATTATGCAAAAATGCAAAACCTACAATACGTGTACAATTGCCAATTGCACAAGCATCCCTGGATGTTTTCCTTTCATCGCTTGAAATTCAGTGTCCCGTGACACTGTGTTGACCAGCTGGATCCTCAGCTGGGGTAGAGTGCTTCAACTTGATCATCTCTCTCCACTTTCTCTTTCATTTTCTGGACTGATGTGTTACTTTCTATAGGCTAAATAAATAAGCAAACAAAATAAACAGCTCAATTCCCAAATTTCAACCCATGTCCAGAGCAGTGCATATGCCAAACTTTCTCTAATAGCTTCCCCTTAAAATTGTAAAATTCTTGATGCCTTACACCAACAGAAAAAAACAAAGAAGATGGACTTCTGGTAACTCATCCCCTGTACCAAACAACGGTCACATCAGACATTCTGCAGATCACTGAACTATCCAAGCACCTTGTGACAGAATCCACACATGAACTATTCCCTCTGCCAGGAAAAATTCTGAGGCCCTTCTCTGCCGTTCAGATTCCAATTCAAATACTATCTCCTCACCAACCTCCCCCACCTCTCACAAATTCTTTCTCGCATGGCACAGTCTTTGCAGTACACTTGCCATTCTCTGATCTCACAAAATATCAAAGTCCTTAGGCATTTTCATTCCTTGCTGTATCCTTGGGAACTGGTAGGTATGCAATAAACATTCATCAAACATTTTTATTGAATGAATAATGGAAAAATCTGCTTGTTATATCCTGCTGAAAATTGCCAGTCAAACCTAAGTATCGGATGGAGGGAGAGAAATGCTATGATGAAAATAAGATTAGCCTCCATAAGAGGGGCATCTGATGCTACATTGTAGTCTGGATCTGGAATGTTCCCCAAAGGCCATGTGCTGAAGTCTTGGTTGCCAGGTTGCGGTGCCACTGTCAGGGAAGGGAGGGATCTTTGGAAAGTGGGAGATTAGTGGAAGGAAGTTGGGTAACTGGGAACATGCCCTTGAAGGAGATGTTGGAATGCTGTCTTCTCCTCAATCTATTTGCTTCCTTACCCTTCGAAGTGAACAGTTTCCTTCCACCATAAGCTTCTACCACGATGTACTGCTGCGCAACAGGCCCAAAAGCAATGGGACCAAGAAATCATGGATTGAAACCTCTGAAACTGTGAACCTCAATCATCCTTTCCTCCTTTTAAGTCTGGTATTTTGTCACAGCAAGAGAAAGCTGACTGATACACCTTAGGAAAACAAATGTGAACAACTCTATAGATATTGAAGAGGAGGACAGAAGCAGGGGGGATCCTATGTTGGCACAGAAACTCTCTTATGATGTGCGTGGAGAACCAGAGGGAAAAGAAAGGAATGCATTGGGAAGATGGGAGGGAAGAGGAGAGGGAGAGGAAAAGTGAATTCAAAGTGGTCTTTGAAATGCTCTGCAGCTGAGATCTTTGCAGAGGCACAAGCCACATGTAAAATGCCCCCACACACACACTCAAAATCTGATGTATTACAGGCCCAGACATCCAAGGGGAGATTCAAGGAGAAATTTGAACTGACCTTGTAGAATGAATGGATTAGTCTTCCAACACGAAGAGAAGGAAAAGAAAAATATAGCAGCACCTAAGCAATGGCAAGTAGAAATACAAGTGCACAGCTGGTTCAGAGTCACGGCAGGCCTGCTATATGAGGTGCAAAGAAGGATGGGGGAATCCCGAGTGCCAGCACTTACACAGTGAGTACATTCATTCCCCACAGGCAGCTCCAAGGCCTGGCCACTTGTGACCTGTACCAAGAAGAGAGCTGAGTCACCTAACTCACGTTTTCATTCATCTCCCTTCTCATTTATCTTCTCTTGACATCTTTAATGAGATACAATTCACATTCCATCCAATTCACTCTCTTCTGTGTATAATGCAAGCATGCAATATATAGCGCATTCACAGGGTTGTGTCACCGTCACCACTATCCAATTGCAGAACATTTTCATCACCACCTCTCCAACATCCCATACCCATTACCCGGCATCCCTCCTCTTTGTCCCTCGAGGCCGTGGAAAATTCTGATCTACTATTTATCTCCACGGACTTCCCTATTCTGGTTATTTTATATGCAAGGAGTTCTACAGCCTGTCATCTTTTCTGACTGATTTCTTCCACTTAGCATTCATGTTTTCAAGGTCTGCCTATGTTGTAGCATGTATTTTGTTTTATGCCTGATTAACATGCTATTGCATGGATACACCATGAGCTAGATGGCCATCTATCAGCTAATGGACTGGTTTATTTCCAGTTCTTATTTGTTGTGAATGATGTTTCTGTTACCATTCACATACAAGTGTTTCTGGGGATACATATTTTCATTTTCATATCCCTCAGAGTTGAATTTTTAGGTCACGTTGTTAACTCTAGAAGGAACATTTTGAGAAATTGCCCGCTCTCCAAAATGGCTGTCTGTCTGACACTGTCACAGCAATTCCTCCCCATTCTTGCTAATACTTATTATATCTGTCATTTTGATTATGGTCTCCTTATCAGATGTGCAGTGACTATCTCACTATAGTATCTCATTACAGCTTTGATTTGCATTATCTAGTGACAAATAACATTGAGCCTTTTTTCTTGTGCTTGTTGACTATTCTGTTCTGTCCAATGTATTTTTCATCCTGTAACAAAATGAGTCTTTAGCCTATAGCGGGTCTTAATAGTCCCTTATCCAGAGAGTTATAAAGGCTACCCCACTGAATGTAGACTAAACTCCAACCCTTCCAATATATTATGCCCTACATGATGTTATCACTTGTAATTTCTTTACTAATTTGCATGTTTCATTTTTGGGTGTATGATAGTCTTTTCCATTCAGAAAGGCAGAAATAGTAACTGCCTGTCCTCCACGAATCCTCGTGTCTATGATGGAAACAAATGCTCACTCATGCATGAGTAATTAGGACATTTCTAACAAATGATTTCCCCAAAATACAGCTAAATTATGTACAGTAGTATGCTAATGAAAAGTGACATAAATGTGCATACGTTTAATTAGATGGAATAATAATGGTGTATTAATTAATCTCATATAAAACTCATACTGAAAATAGAGAACATAATGAAAGGAGACATACTTCTGTAGTTAATTCAGTTCATTCCTAGTCTATAAAGAGTGCTACTTGCAGCCGGGCGCGGTGGCTCACTAGCACTTAGGGAGGCTGAGACAGGAGAATCACGAGTTCAAAGCCAGCCTCAGAAACGGCGAGGCACTAAGAAACTCAGTGAGACCCTGTCTCTACATAAAACACAAAATAGGGCTGGGGACATGGCTCAGTGGTCGAGTGCCCCTGAGTTCAATCTTCAGTACCAAAAAAAAAAAAAAAAGAGTGCTACTTGCTATTGTGATATTTTCAGCCACCATGACTCACACCAACATGCTGTACTGTGTGACTTGGCAATATTTTAAGGAGAGAATAAGTCAGCCAAGCAATAGATCTCTTATCATCATGCAGATTTATAATGCAGGTTTCATTGCATCCATTGGGATTGATGTGCTTGTTCTGATGCTATTAACAATGAATGTGTATCCACCAAATGGAAATATCAGTAACTCGATCATGAGTCAGTGTCTCAACACACTCCATCACAATGATTCTCCCCCACACCAGCCTTTTATTCAATAGAACATAAAAGTCACTTCAGACTACACTACAAGTTTGAGATTTCTTTGGGATTTCAAGGCTGCTATTGCCACATGTTGAGAAACTCATTAAAAGTAATTACAAGTTAATAAAGAAATCGTTCATGCCATGGGTTTACCTAAAATGAAAAACCATTAGTTTGATGGCTTGTTGGCTTTTCCATGGGAAAGATTTTTTTCCCTTTTGCTTTTCTAAATGTACGTCATGAAAACAAAACAGGAAGTAGTTTGAAAGCTACAGGAGGCTTCAGTGCTGTTTCTTCCTAGGACACACTTTTCTGCATATTTGTCTACAGTCACTTATCTTTCTTGTTACTGATTTAAGCTTGAGTTTTATCTCCCCTGTAAAGATTCCAATCCATCTGCTTTGTCTTCTCTTGACCTCATTCTCTCCCTTTCTCCATCTCTGTCGCCACCTCATTTCTCTCCTGGATGACTGAAGCCCCCTCTGTACTGTCCCCTGCCTCCACTTACGCTCCCTGCCAATCCACTTGCACCAGCAGATCAGGTCATGCCAGTCCCCATGTCTACTGAATGCATGAGCCAGTGGATAGATTCACTCACAGCGAGACAAGCAGCAGTGTAACAATCATCTTCTCATGCGTATGAAACTTTCATTCATATTCTCAAGCCGGTGCACTCGTTGAGGATAGGGGTGAATCAGCAGTATTATTTCCATTTCACAGATGAAGAACCTGAGGCTGGGGAAATAAGATCATGTGTTCAGGGTTATATGAATAGCCTGGGGCCAGAAAGAACAAACACTCTAAGTTGGTATTACAAATTTTCTGTCCTGGGCTCATTCCATGTCATTCTAGTTCCCCTCTCTCTCTCTCCGCCTCCTCTCTCTCTTCCTCTCCTTCTCTAGCTCTCTCTCTGACCTTCTCTCTCTCTCTCTCTCACAGGCACACACACACACACACACACATATGCACGTGTGCACACATCAATTCAAAAAAATCTGAGGTGTCTCAACTGTTTCAAAACAAATCTAAAAGCTACTCACGTTTGCATGTCTTTAGAGAGAGAGGAGCAAGTGCTTGAATATCTGTGAGAACAGAAGTACACAAGTCGGAGATTATTTCATTTCCAAGATGCAACCAGTCATGCTGCTCCCAGAACCACCCAAGAAGAAACTTCCATCTTGGAACATGCACATAACTCAAGCTACCTGGAAAACCACTGAGATAAGAAATCCATGATCTCCTTTCTAAGAGGTGCCTCAAATTAATGTGTGGCTGGTTTTATCTAGGAAAAAGGAAAGATGAAAATGCCCCCGGGCCCTTTTCTTCCTTTCAAGCAAGTCATTACACGAGCTCCTTGTGAGGCCTCTTTTCTTAGAGCCCATGGAAGGGACTTAGAACTGATGAAAGAGTTAGGGGGACAAAAGGGTTAAAGCTTGGAAAGGAGACTTGAGAAAAGATAATAAAACAGAAACGAAGAGGGAGTCATGCCAAAGTATATATTAAGACAGAAGGCAGTTAGGGCACATGGTGCCAGGAGACTATTTTGCTGAGAAATTTTATCTTCATTGCTATTCTCATCCAGGACAAATGACAGCCACATCCTTTGGAGAGGGCTTGGGGGTCAGTAGAAAGGAGAGAAAAACACTCCAGTTGGTAATTGGGAGAAGGTGGCTACCATATGGTCTACTTCGTAACCGAGGTTGAAAAGTAAGCTCAGGAACTAATAGGAACTAAAGGATGATCACATAAAATTAGCCCATACCAAAGAGTCAAGTGCAAAACATAAGAGGGATATATCAGGGCTTAAGTCGGAAATACCAAGTCGGAAGTTCCTCCTTGAGACTCTCCTCCTTACCCCACTGGCACACAGTCCCTCCTCCCACTTCCCTTGACAGTCTCTGCTTGTTCATGTCGCCTATCCTAATTCAGTCCCTTGGGTCTCCTTTGCATTCTCAGGAATGGGGAGAGAGGGTCAAAACCATTTTCAAATGCCTAGGTGAGAGGAAGCTGCAACCAGACCTTCCAGGACCCGATTTCACCCATTTCCTTCAGACATTACTGTCTCCCTGCCCCAACCCCCCACCCTCACCATGTGGGACATCTCTCTCAGTTCTTCAGCACCCCATACTCGTGACTTCTTGGGATCTACAAAAAAAGCTAACTTCCTCCTCCTGGAATGCTTTGTTTTTCTTCTCATTGCTGACACATCACTGAGGTGAGCTCCTTCAGGCCACCGGAAGCCCTTGCTTGGTTTTCACCTCCAACCTTTCCCCACCCTCCAGAGCTGCTTCTGTTCACAAACATTTTTAAGCCCAGTAAGGGAAAGAAACTGACTGGGAAGAGCAATGTGGTCAAAGAAGACTCTCCCCAGCAGGTAACTGGGCGGGGATGTGAAAAAAAAAAAACAGAAATAATTAATGAAGTAATTCTATTTATATAGAGAATTTAATTATAATTATTTATCAAGCTACTTATTGAAAATACGACAAAACAAAAAAAGAAGCCAGAGTCACAGAGTATCTTCATACCAAAATATACGTGAGAACAGAAGGCAGATGGAGTGCTTGGTGCCATGACACTACTTCACTGTGACATCCCCAAGCTTACGAAGGTCGTGGTCTCCATTCTCATCCAGGACGAACGGTAGCCACAGCTTCTGGAGAAGGCTGGGAGGAGAGAAGACGCCAGCTGGGACCTGACATGGAAACAAAAAGAATTCATGAAGTAATTATAATTATTCGTTGTTTGTCCACCTTGGTAGACTGGGCATTCCAGGAAGGCAGGAACATGGTCTCACTTTCCTTCCGACTGGAATCCCAGTGCTGAATTCATTCCCTGGCACAAAATAAGTGCCCAATAAAAAAAATGTCTTATTCCCTTTGTTTCCTGTCACCTTTCAAAATCTCCACACAACATTCTCCTTCTCAAGCCGTAGCTCGGTGCGAACAGACTTGGGAATGAAACACAGGTAAACAAACAGTGGCTATTTGACACTGCGGGTCGTCTCCCCCCATAATAACCTATCTCACTGGCATTACTGTTAGGTCAGAGGCAGACGCAGAAAGCCAAACCCGCCCGCCGCACTGCGCCAGCACCGCACCAGAAAGTTCGCTTGGGAGGCAATTCTGGAATGTTTCTCTCTCTCTCCCTGTCCCCTCACCGCCCGGGGCCAGCCTGCCCACCACTGTGCCACGCTGCACAGGCACTGTGCCAGAAAGTTCGTTTGGGAGACACTTCTACAATCTCTCTCCCCTTCCCCATCACCGCCCAGAGCCAGTCCGCCCACTGTCGCGCGCGACGAACGCAGCACGCATGCGCCAAGCACACCAAAATGGCGGCCCCCAGTGGTCTGTATGGAAGAAATAGTGAACCTCCGGTATGAGGATCTCCATGGCTCTCGGCTCATACCGGAAGAAATCTGACCTCACCAGCTGCACCAAACCAATCTCAGAGGACACTGGACTCTAAGTCAACACCTCTTCCTGGCCTCAAGCCTGCCGTTTCTGGATGAGGAAAGGCCTTATAACCCTGTGTAGCACGAGGGACGGGGCCTTTTTCCTGACCTGTTGGAGCCTGGTGACTGGGTGGGGAACTGGTTCGGGAGCGTATTTCTCAGAATAAAAGCCTGTTTTGGTCCTGTTTCACTTCCATCTGGTCATTTGGCTTACAATTACCACCACCCCCCACCACAAGGCAGAAGTGCAGACTCATTCTTGACCCCTGTCCTGTGCCCCCCTCACCCTCACACATCTAACCTGACAACCAGGACCATCCATTTCTTCCATCCGCTAGCTCGGTCAAACACCCTCCAAGTCCCCTGTCACCACACCCGTCCAAGCCACCTTCTCCTCCTGCTCTGGTCTCCACTTAGCAGCCAGAGTGTCCCTTTTGAAATGTCCACTGTGTCACATATTGCCTTCTGCTCATATCCCTTCAATGACTTCCCCTGGCTCTTAGGTGAAAGAAAAAAAAAGCCTTAACTGCTGGAAGAGTGCCGGGTAGAGATGCCTTCCTATGCATCATCCGTCCCAGCAGAAGCCAGTTCCCCACCTGCCCAGTTGCTGGCCATGGGACTACTTGTGGTTATGCCAAGCCCTTGGTGTCTGTCACATGGCCTTGGTCTCGCTGTTCCCTCATTCTCCAGCACCCTCAGCTGCCTCTTCACATCTCATCCCAATGGCCTTGCTGGGGAGAGTCTTCTTTGGTCCCCTTCCTCCCCCAAGTCTAGAAAGTTTTGTTCCTATATAGGGCTTAACCATGTTTCTAAATATTTCTATTCATGCATTCATTCATTAAGACTGGTGAGTAATTCCCCAGACTGTAAGCCCCAGGAATAGAAGAGACTTTCAATGATTTCATTTGTGCTGTTACATCCTCAGCATGCAACACACAGTCTAGCATACAGAAGGCACCAAGTACATTTTTGTTAATGGATGGATGGATGGCCTGGTTTGCCATTACAAAATCCCCAGAGGAGCCAAGCATGTTGCACAATTGTGTGAATTTGATGGAGGTCAGTGAAAGGGAATGTGGAGAATTTTAAATTTTCTTGAAATCCTAAGTGCGCTAAGCAAAACGTCTGTCCACTTGTTTGTAGATTTTAACTGAGGCCTGAGAAGATGCTTCCTGGAAGCTAGTCTCGCAGATGCTAACCTAATGAAAAGGTGGCTCTCGGAGATCAGGTGACATGTGACCACAGTCTACTCACAAGGACCTTTTCTTTCAGAAGGTCAGTTCTAGTCACAGGGAGAATGAGTGTACACATAAGAGCAAGTCCAGTAAAGAAGGGCCTCCCATGACCTGGGAACCAGGGACTGGAATTCCCTCACCCACTTTCGCTGACTCCTTTCATGGAGTTTAAATGACTAAAAGAGGTTTAAAACTTAAACATGCGGTATAACCCAGCAACTCATTTGTTCAAATAAGAGAAAGAAGTTTAACTTTGTAACAATAGTATGAATACAAAAACATTTCCTGGGAGGGAAATAACTGTGGCTTTAAAATTCTGCCTTTTATCTTCATGGGAAAAGCAAGAGCTTACAAACTAGAATAAAGAAGTTTCTTTTTGGTACACTCACACGATTTGGGCTATTGCTTCCCCCTAATCTCAACTGTTCTTTGCAATGATCACATAGAAATGTTCAAATGAAAGCAGAAGGTTGTTTTCACTTGTATTTCTTTTTTTTCCCCCTGTATATTTTAGCTGCATGTGTGATTTTTGCCTTTAGGAATATTTTTTTCTTTAACTGCAAACTACCTGAGTCATAAATCTGAATTCAGATTCAGAATTCTGATTCTGTCTTCTGAAATTTGAATTCTGATTCAGCCATAAATCTGAATTTTTACTACATTTTATCTGAGATTCACAACAGTTGAGCAATGAACCAAGCAAAATACAATGAGATAAAAGAAAAGGTTAAATTATTGGGCAGCAACTACACTGACGATGAAAATATTCTCACTTAGGATACAATGAAGCATGGAGGGTTTCAGCCCAATGGGGGGAAAATAAAATCTGACAATTGGCTTTAAAACGGGGGGAACATTTTCTTAATAAAACTGTAGAAACAACTGCATTTACCTGTAGTGTTGCTATAAGTAGGAGAGAAGGTATCTTGGCCATATTTGGCCAAGAGAAGGTATCAGCCATATCTGTATACCCTGCCATTAAGGATTTCACTACCTTTCCTCTACTTCTTGGTCATAGAAGAAAGCAAGCATTTTCAACGATGCTAAATCCACCAGCTCCCATATTTCTGTCCAACATTTCATTTTTACCTGAAATGAAACTCAACCACTATTCTTAACCAGCCATGAAAACCATGGAGCACCCTAACTCTGCAAATGTCAGGACAGATGAGAGACGGAGCTGATGGAGGAAATGCGTACCATTTTAAAGGCAATGCTAACAGCCATCACTAAAGGCAGAAGGGCAGTTTATATACTAAGGAAATACATTTTTTTAAATATCTTTATTGATTTATTTTTATGTGGTGCTGAGGATCAAACCCAGTGCCTCACGCATGCGAGGCAAGCGCTCTACCACCGAGCCACAATGGCAGCCCGGAAATACATTTTTTTAAATGTTCAATTAATCACATGTGTCCTCTGACTACACAATGCCAGTCGAATTATTTGAAAGTCACACGTTAAAACCACTGCCTTCCCATTAGCTAGATATTGTCTAAGGTCTACAGGGTCCTGGTCCTGTACAACTCTTCTGATGTATATTGTGTTATTTCTTTTTAAATCTCTTAACAGCAATTCAAGAATGGTCACTTACTATTATATCCAGTAAAAAAAATCTTGTCTGTTGAAAGAAAGGCAACTGATAAAATGTGGCTTTCCACCAAAAACCAAAACGTCCCTCCTCCATATCTCTAACACAGGTTTTATCAAACTTCCAAAAACATTCATATCAATTTTGAGTTTATCAATGTCCATTTTTAGCAGTATTTATCCTTTTTGTATTAAAAGCTCATGGGAGAGGCTGGGGTTGTAGCTCTGTAGTGGAGAGCTTGCCTAGCAGGTGTGAGGCACTGGGTTCAATTCTCAGTACCACATATAAATAAATAAAAATAAAGATTAATTGACAACTAAAAAAAAAAAGCTCATTTGGTCACAAGTAACAGAAACCCACTGAATCTTGCTTTGGGGAGGGGGGCATACAAGAATATATTGTTTGAACTTAAGGACAGGAAATAGGTTAGCAAAGATGAGACCCAAACACCAGAAAGCCAGTACACATGATGACAACCAGTCTCTGGAGGTCTTGATCTCTTTGTGTAGAGGTCTCTTCTTTCTGCATCTCATCAGTTTAGTTCAGTCTTATCTGTGGAACAGCTTTCTCTGCCACTCTTGGCAGGCATGACAGAAATGGGCCACTCCCACATCTCTCAAGACTGTGACTCTCAAGTCAAATGATTAGACAAACACCCTTCCCTGCCTCTAAATTTCCACATGGAAGCTAAGCAGCTCAGCTCGGACCAGGTGTCCACCCTGGGTTGATCAGTTTGGAGCAGAGGCATTTGAGTTTTCATGTTAGAGCAATCTGGAACCACTCAGGCAAGTGATATGTATGCTTTTCCTATGATCTAGTAGCAATTCTACTCAGGGATAAATTTCACAAAGGTTTATAAGGGCCATGTGTGTGGATATTCTTTTTACACCATCCATGATATAAAAAAGTTGGATGTTCATTACTGAAGGAGGAGATTAGGTAAGCAGCAGCTATATATCACCAAGTAATGTGTCAACGTTAGAAGCAAAGTGCTGCATCAGGTCACTTGGGAAATGCTTGTCTAGTGCAGGGATTTGCCACACATGATATAAACCCCAAATGGGAAGACAAGCAGTCCCAGGAAGAAGTACCTATAGCAGGATGTCAAATACTCAGTTGCTTTTTATCACAGCAACCCATGGAGAAGTGCTTTTGGTACAGACCACAGCCAGATGGGTAAGGGGTCAGGTCCAGGAGAGAGACTCAGTCCTTTCTATAGGACTAGGGAGAGCCCTTGCAAGGAGATGCCAAACAGCTTGTGTGGGGATGCTGGATATCCAGGGGAGTTGCATACTCGTGCTGATAGCACCTGAAGAAACTCTGGGAAACAAGCTGGGCGAAACCCATCCGACTGGGAGGGAGTCAGAATGCCACATCCCACGGGGCCAGCCTATTTCCACTTATCTGGAAGAAAACACTGTGTCCTGCAGGTGATGCCCTTTTGGTCTCTGAAAATCTTAAATGCACAGTGCTTAGGGAAAAGAAATGAAAGTTAGGACATTGAAAAGAATCCATAATATAGGGGCTGGGGTTTTGGCTCAGTGGTAGAGCGCTTGCCTAGCATGTGTGAGGCCCTGGGTTCGATTCTCAGCACCACATAGAAATAAATAATAAAACAAATAAAGATCCATTGACAACTAAAAAAAAGTTTAAGAAGAAAAGAATCTATACTATAATGAACAGAACCCTTACATAAAGAGCAGAGCATTTGTGACCTCAGTGAATGATGATGAAACCGTACAGCAGAGGATGTTTGCATAAATCAATGGAGATAATAGGGCAGCAGGCAAAGATTGCACAAGTAACAGGCGATTCTCCTGCAGGACCAAAACCTCCAACAAACACATTTTTTAAAATAAATAAAAGATTGATATGGTTGCAGTTTCCAAAGGGCTGGAAAGATAGTCTAAAGCTACACACCACAACCTGTCAGTAATCATTTGTACCAACATTACCCACGGATTCTGAACTGGGAATGAAAGTGGTTTCACAGTGAAATCAGAATGACCTTTAACTAACAGCCCATCTTTGTCACTGGGACATTTTTCACTTACCAGTGAACCGCTAGGAGATAAGATCAACTCTTCTTTTCTTTGAAGGTGGTAGTGATGGTGGGATCAAATATCCCCTTGAC
Source organism: Geosciurus inauris (assembly GCA_004024805.1). NCBI lineage: Eukaryota > Metazoa > Chordata > Mammalia > Rodentia > Sciuridae > Geosciurus > Geosciurus inauris. The sequence goes on from PVHX01002297.1 coordinate 31,590, forward strand.
CTCGAACATCACATAAATTGCATCTCAGCGATGTACTGCTTCGTCGTTGTCAAGGAAAATCTCATCCGTGAGCAGTGAAGTGTTTGTAGAGAAAGAGGAGGAGGAAAAAAAAATCTGGCAAGTGTTTTAATAAATCACTACAGCTTAGAAACGTGTCTGAAGGCTCACGACATAAATTGATTTTTAGATTTCTTATCTAAGTCTTGAACGTGCTCAATATCTGCAAGAACATATCTACTTCAATACCCAACACTTTTTCCAGATCCACTTGAAGTTATTCAAAGGTGGACCAGCGTCAAAGAGCATCTTTGGGTAATGTGAAGTGGCAAATTTCCCACGCCAGAGGACAATTACACACCAATTTTTAGGGGTGAACTTTCAATTATACACTAACTTATATTTTCAACTTTTGCTTTTTATAAATATGATTGCCAGAGAGAAGATTGCAAGGGAAACTGCTGATCATAGCCAAGCTGAGGTAAGAGAAAGAGTTAAGTCAAAAAAAAAAAAAAAAGAAAGAAAGAAAGAAAATGGAAAAGACCATTCTTTTCCTCTGGAAAGTCCTGGGCTCTCAGGGACCAGAGATGATTGGATCTGAAGGAGAAAAGTTCCCAGCCACCAGCAAACAAGTGGAAGGTCACTGGTTTAATGATACACAATGTCACAGTGACCCCCCCCACACTTGGGTCTTAGGGTCCACAATTTATAGTTTGCTTGTTACGTGACTTGATGGAATTTGAGAACCATTCATTCTCATTAAGAGACTTTGTTTAAAAATTCATTTTTTTAAAGTTCATTTCTAGAATTCTTACAAAAAGCAGTGTGTTTATAAAACATCTCAATACTCAAGACATGGCTGAACTCAGACAACCCTGGGAAGGAGGTAACATCTGGTTTTGTATTCCAAACCTGCTGTGCATTCTGCACAGTATTTCTCTATTATTAAACCTTTCTGTTCCCAACTAGATAAATGGTCACACACTCAGCACCCTGGGTCCTCAAATACTCTTAACTGCCTCCTCTCCTCCCTTCACTTGGGTTTTTGCTAGAAAACTGTTTCCAACTGGATGAATTCACAGTTTGAAAGTATCTGTAGGAGCCAATGTCTTCATACAGAGATTGTCTAAGTCAGGGCCATAGCATTGGGAGGACCTGGTCACTCAGTGCCCAGGCAACACAAGTCGTCAAACACTTTAACATCACTGTGCTGCTGGAGTGTGCTCAGGGTACAAATGTTTTTGCTCTTCTCTCCAGTTTTTCTATTTCCTTACCCCAGATTCTGTCTCATGAATCAATGCCAAAGTGAGTCACTGTGACCAATGAAGATATGTGGTAACCCACAAAAGTTTTGAAACAGAAAAAATACAAAAGGATCAAAACTTAAATTGTTACCTCAGTGGTTCTCTCAACCCCAGTTATGGAAGAAAAAAATTCTGTGGGAGAGGGTTTTTTTTTTTTTAAATGCTTATGGCCTTATGGTCTCCTCAAGCCAATTAAATTATGCTCTCTTATGGATATTGCTTGGCATCAGTTTTTTTAAAGACTCTGCAAAGTGATTCTAATATGCAACCAAGCTCAATAATCACTGGGTTGTCATTTTCAGATAAATTACCTCATCTATCCTTTAACTGGGGTCTACAATGCTTTACTGAAAGGAAAATTCTAGGAATTTCAGGTACGCCAGGCCAAGTCAGAAAAATATGTTGGATGGGTCTGGTTATCATATGACGTAGTCAGTTGGTTCTTCCCCATGGTTCTGGGAGGCCAGCTTTGCTTTATTTATTCTTATCGTATTTAGCCAACAGACACTGGTTGAAAACTCCAACAATAGGTGCTCTTACACCTACTGGTGTGTGTCTCATGCAAGCAAGCCTTTTCTTAGAGATTATGTTCACGCATGGAACAGTGAACTCAATGGTACTGTGCTGTTGAGCACTAAAATTTTTTTAAAAAAATCAAAACCTATATTCTTAAGACTCTGTACCTCTTCATGCTTGATTTACCCTACTTAGGTTTGGTCCATGCTGGCATTTCTATATTAAATGGTTTGTCCTGCTGTCTTACATTTTAAAGCCCTTTGAGAAGTCTGACATTAAATTGGCTACACAATAGAAAAATTGGGAGAAGCAGGCTGCCTGCCCCACTCTTTTGTTAGCATGATTGTTTTTGATTAAGTCAAGTCCAAAATGAAAACCACAGGGGCCTTCCATCACAGATCTCCCTTATAAGCCATGTTGAAGGCACTCTCAGAATCCTATTAGAAGTCCTGCCCATGTGAACACAGAGAAAGTTGCTTGGAAACTCTGATGTCTCAGAAACATTTCTGGGGAGTTGGTTTGGGGGTAAGCCACTTAGCTCAAGATAAGAGTAATGTCTCCTTCAAATCACTTTTTTTTCCTCCCAAGTAGAATTTTTCCAAGATGATATCACCACAAAATCAAAGTGAATATTGAATTTTTTATGAGTTAGGCATTTCTTTGCCTGTCAGTTGCTTTTGTTTGTAGTAGTGAACATCTTCTATCTTGATGCCTTGTGCCTTTATGCTGTCTATCAAAAACTACACACGCAGCATGAGTTTTTCCTGGAGGAGATGGTGATCAGGGAGAGCTTTATGTGACATAGAAACTGCTGTATATTCTCCTAACCACCTGTGATAAAAATAATCATTGCAGCAATCAATTCTGCTTAGTACAGATGCTCACTGATGATGTCTGTTCAGAGGGGGATACTGTTACTAAGTGTACGGAGGGTCAGACACAGTGCTCTGTGTTTTACATTCATTTCCTTGCTTCATCCTTTCCACAAACATTGTTCTCCTTTCCCAAATGAAGAAACGGAGTTCCTGGCAGTTGAGTCTCTTGCTCAAGGTCACAGTTTGCACCTGGCAGACCCAAAGAATGGAAGCCTGGTTTATTTCACTCCAAAGTCGATGAACTCCTGATGACAATTCTGTGTTCTCTCATGGAACAGAGACTATTTTAAAAATCTGAAAGTAAAAGCAAATTTCTGTCCTGAATCCTCACAGGGCCATCTAGAAAGATACTGTCGTGGGAGAGAATGAGGGCTGAAAGTCAAATAATTCAGGTAAGGCAGGGTTTCTCAACCTCTGGCTATGGACATTCGGGGGCAGCATCTACCCACTAGATGCCAGCACCCCTCCCAGTTGTGACAACCAAAAATTATTTCAGACACTGTCAAATGTCCTCTTCGGAGCAAAATCATCTCCAGGTGGCAACAGATGACTTAGACTCAAATGAGAACAGGAACCCTGACAGTGCCCAAAGGCCCCAGTACTGTTCGATCTCTTCATCCTCGGAAGGTTCCAAATGAAAATTGAGATCCAAAGAGAGTGAAGCAAATAAAAACCCAATGGATGCCACTAGGAGAACAGAGAGGTGAGTGCCTCTCCTGAAAAGGTCTATGTGCCCATATCAGATTGAATGAACTGGAGAGTGCACCACTCCCAAAGTCACCAAGTCATAATTACTTTACAGATGACCCCTGGTGACATTCTCTTGAGCAGGGATCCAATGGATGCCCCCTTGCGGTGTCTGGTTCATATTGCACTCCAACAGATGCACTGTCTGCACAGAACTGTGGTCTACCTTTCCGTCTTTCAAAAAGAGAACAGAAATAGCAGTAATAGAGTCAGCAGAGATGAAGTTTTGAGGTGACTGTATGACGCCTTACTACCAGTCAGTTTCTTTCATGGCATAAAAGTCATTCCTAGCCGGGCGCGGTGGCTCATGCTTGTAATCCTAGCACTTAGGGAGGCTGAGACAGGAGAATCGCGAGTTCAAAGCCAACCTCAGCAACGGCGAGGCGCTAAGCAACTCAGTGAGACCCTGTCTCTACATAAAACACAAAATAGGGCTGGGGATGTGGCTCAGTGGTCGAGTGCCCGAGTTCAATCCCCAGTACCAAAAAAAAAAAAAAAAAAAAGTCATTCCTGTGCTATAAAATGTTCTGGTGTCATATATTCTAGGGACCTTTTTTTTTTTTGGTACCGGGATTGAACTCAGGGGCACTCGACCACTGAGCAACATCCCCAGCCATATTTTGTATTTCATTTAGAGACAGGGCCTCAAGAAGTTGCTGAGGCTGGCTTTGAACTCATGATCCTCCTGTCTCAGCCTCCCAAAGTACTGGGATTACAGATGTGCGCCGCCGCACCCGGCTCTATTCTAAGGACTTTTAACTGAGCATTATGCAAGTCACTGCTGTCCCCAAGGAAACTAGGTAAAATAAGCCCTACATCTAAAAGAAGGTTCTTTATATGTTGGGAGTATAAAGGCTTGAATTACAGTCAGGAGCCCTGAGAGGCTCTGTGGAAGGAATTTTAACCTGAGCATCAGGCCACGTTAGCAAACCAGAGCAACCAGGATACAGACTTAGTCTATCTGTTGGTCTTGGAGTACTGGTCTTCTTATCTCCTCCAGTGTTGGTCCCAGTGGACTTAATAGACACCTTCAACCCCAGTTCAAGGCAATACCTAGGATGATTGCAAGCCATTTCATTATCAGTTGATAACAAGGAAAGAGGGAGAGGGAGTGCTCTTAGATTCCGAAGGCCTTTTCGTCTGAGCAGCTCGCTTGAGAGTCCATCCGCAATTCATGGTCTGTTTCAAACAGGCTCAACACCCCGGGCTCTTCAGAATGACACACAATATTGGAAAGCTTTACAGCCTGGACTTTTCAGGGTCGCGTTGCCTTCTGCTATCCCTGAACGTCACAAGAGGGGTGGCCCCCTGGTTGTCATGGTAACAGGATGCTACTACGTTGGCTATCTACCACTGGGAGCCTGGAAATAATATTCACATCTCACGTGGGCACCTCCCCGCCTCTGGCATTCCGAGGTCCCAAAGTGAACCGATGCCTCTGTGTCCCTGCTAGAATCAACTCCAGGAGTTTTCCTTCAAGTGAACCAGCGAGGAGATAGAAGCTTGGCCTTGACACCTCTCCCGGCCACAGCGCTAAGCAATAGAATGAGTTATTTTGGACAGAAGAACCTTGTCCAGACTTAGGACCTCTGAGCCCTTGCCAGATGACTCAGACGATGAATCTGATGTTTCCTCCTCCTTGCTAATCTTTCTTTTTAAAATTTTTTAATTGTAGATGGACACAATACTTATTTATTTATTTGTTTGTTTTTATGTGGTGCTGAGGATGGAACCCAGAGCCTCATACATGCTAGGCAAGCGCTCTACCACTGAGCCACAACCCCTAGCCCCTCATAAACATTTTTACATGTAGGAAAGCCAGGAAAGAAAAACGACCAAGCGGCTTATTCTCCCACTCCACCCCACGCACCATTCTTGTGTTAAATAAGCCTGTGAAACTAAACAATCATTGCCTGAAAGAAGCACATCTAAAAACTCACCTCGAGATGAAAGAGCTCATAAGATCCTTTCCTGTAATGAGTGATGGCTGGGCCCAGTGCCTCAGTGCATCTTGATTCAGAGCCACAGTGTCATGCCATCCTTGCATTTTATCAATAACCGTGGGTTGCCAAGTTTGTAACGCTTGTGTCTGGCCTTGTGGCTGGTATGCTGTGAATACTGCATGCACGTGTTATCCAGATCAATCCCAGGATCCAGGATGGCCAATGTTCAGAGAGTGACAGGCAGTGGAACATAGTCCTGAAACCAGAAAGGAATTAAAAGTATAGTAGCCCTCTGTACCCATGAATTCTGCCTCCAGGGACTCAACTGACCTCAGATGCAAATTATTCAAGGAAAAAATGTGCATCTGTTCGGAACATGGACAAATTTTTTTCTTGTCATAACTAAAAGGTTAGCTGTGTGAATAGCAGGGACTTGGTCCATCAGATGGTCAAGGAAGGCTTCTCTGAGTAGATGACTTTTAAGAACAGACCTCAGTGATCCCCAAATGGCACAAGGGACAAATTGGAAAAAGAGACCACCTGTTAGGACGGAAATACAAAGATCCTGAGACAGGACCAAATTAGAAATTCTGAGAAATGACAAGAGAAAAAAAAATTCCCATTATTTTTAAATGTGGGCTTTTTTTCTGCCCAGAAACAAAAAACAAGCTTCTCTTTCAGGTGATGTTCGTGATATTTGGTAGTTCGATGAAGCTTTTGGATTCTTACAGGTTTCTCAATTCTCTCCTCTGAGCATGGAACTTCCCTGTGGGAAGACAGGGCCCATGTGAATGTTCAAGACACTGCTTCTGGGGGAAGGAAAGTAGAGACCGCTAATCTCTCCCACATTTAACACTCAGCACAAGTCTTATCTGGGCTTTTTAAATGCCTTCTTTCAGATTAAGTCCATGTCTAGCCTTATTTGAAAATTAGGATTAAACAAATGAATTGTCATTTCAAACAATACCCTCGTCTACAGAGAAAAAAGGCTAAGGCCTAACTCTCTGTGACAGGGTGGGGAGAGGACATCTTCAAGGCCTTTCCTGGGAAAGATCAAGTGCTACTAATTCATGGTCACACCCAGTCTCTGGACTAGTGGGTGTATTTTCTTTTATTAGAGAAAAATGGAATTAGAGTTATTGTGAATCTTTAAAATCGATAGGTACCCAAACCAAAGTTTAGCTTGGAGCAAAGAATCATCTACTATCTACCATTTTAAATACTTAAAGGTCTTCCTTTACAGTTGATATGAGAATTTAGTCCAGACACTTGCCCAAATATCTGGGTTGGTCATATGTTTTAAGTAGCTCACATCTCTGCATGTGCCTCTGAACAAAGACGCACAGAGGCCCTGGGCCCATCCATCACCCATTACAGGAAAGAGTCTTATGAGCTCTTTCATCTCCTGGTGACGGCAACTTAATCTGCTAGCTCTCCTGCAGATGTTTGCATTATAACTTCTTTTTGCTGAAAAATGTATTAAGCATCTGCTATGAAACAGTGTTCCCCTCCTGCCCCCCCTGGTTAAAGTGCCTTATTTGGCAATTGTTAATAGAGCAAGACTATTAGGTTGGAGGTGAATGCATAGTAGTTTGAAAACTATATATTTTAATTAGTCAATTATTTTCATGATACTATCAAAATTAAAGCTCAACCAAAAGCTTCTCAATTGGTAGCCTTCTTGGCTGGTGCCGCTTGGCCTCGGACCCTGATATTTGGTAATTCTGGCTCTTTACTTCTCATCAATAGGGGTGAAATGAACTCCCTGCTGCTGCTTATGTTTGTGCCTTGGAGACTTCTGTTGGATTCTCATCCTCTCCTCCATCTCCTGGATAAGCCATCCTCTGCATCGTATCCTCTCCATTTTAAATGCTTACAGTGATTCATGTTTTTGTTTTTCCCAGTTGGTACAGAGGCCATACATAACATTTTCAAGGTCATCATCAAAAGAGGCAGAGCTGAGAATGAAGCTCAAGTCTGTCTGCAGTCAACAGCTGCATTGCATTTTGCAGCTCAGGTAAATTAACTCCATAGATGCATATTGAGCTCCCACCACAAAGCAGGCACTTCACTAGAACCTGAAACGTGGTCCTGAAAAGCAAAGGCTTAGTGATGACCAGAACCTCAGATGAGACCCTAGTTGGAACCCTGTGTTTGCAGAGGAAAGGTGCTAAGATGATTCCCATTTCAAGAGTCAGGCTGGTTCACTCCCCCTGCCTTTATAAGCCCTTCCCTGTAATATCAGAGAGGCAGCTGTGCTCAGGGATGGTCAGAGGAAGAGCTAAATTCCACAACTCCAACCTCCCTAATTCAAAAACACATCTTGCCTGAGCATATTCATGTGTGTTCCTGTTGGGCTGAGTCCTCTGAATCACTGCCACTTCCCTCAGGGACATACACTGGCAGAGTCTGGCCTGAGCACCAGAAGATTGTCATGAATTTCATGTTTTCTCTGGAACCCACATCACATAATCACACGTGATATGAACTCCATCTTGCTTTTCTCCACTTGCATTTTCTTTCCAGTAGGGGAATAAGGGTATCATAAAATCCATTTTGCATCCTCCACTTCTTCCTTTATTGTATCAGCAGAGAAAAAGCAGAAGCATATGGCAGCGATGCAGAGATAGCAATCAGGGAATTACTGAGATGCTGAGCGTGTCCACTGTAAGGTCTGTGGAGTTTACGTGCATCTAGAACAAATTCGGTGAGATACATATGAACAGTTTTAATTTTGTGTACAGGACAGAACAACTGAGGTTTTAAGGTTTGTAGGTTTAGATATGTGCTCCTGAATACACTGAACTCCATATTTAACATAGACCAACAAGGAAACTGAGTCATTTAAAGTTGATGTGACTTGTCTAAATACACAGTCCAAGTTTATTGCAAATAGAGTCAAAGATATCAGCCATTCATTTTTTTTCCAGACAAAAAAGCATGACTGTTTCTCTTGGTTTTGCTAAGAAAACAATTTAAACCTCTTATTTTCCTGTGAGCCCAAGTGTGCACACAACACATACATACACACACAAGCACGCACGCACCCACACGTTTATAAATCCTCAGGAAAAATACTACCAATAATGGCAAGGAAGGAGATCAGACAAACTTGCAGAGCAAAAAGCAATTCCATTGCTAAGGATGTCTTTCTTCAATAAAAATGCTAATTTATACAAGAAAACAAACCCCTAAAAATATCAAAGATCCTATGTATACATTAGAAACACAGCGGCTTATAACTGATCACTGTCATCAGTAAATCAACCAACCAACATCTGTGTGTATATAAATTATCAGACTTACATTATGTGTTTCATTAGGATCTAGAGTACTGATTAGGAAGATCAATCTAAATTTTTTTTTGTAGTCCAGAAGTTAAAAACCTCATTTATTTGTTTTTAGTGACTTCATCATCATCTTTTCCTTATGTCAAACACACTTGGGCCTTGGTCAGATCTTGATCTCACTAGGGAATAATTCATAGTTAAGTGCTACTTTAGAAAGGCGGGGGGGGGGGGGAGGATTTTAAAAATTTGCATGCGATGGTTTCCAGACATGTCCATGAATTCTCTGATGCTCCTCTCATCTCCTTGAATTGGCAATGGAAGGGACACCATGTGACTCCTGAGTCTAGGCCTTCCAAAGGTGCTTGGGGCTCTCTCCTCTGGAGTCACAGACATCTGTAGCCCTTAGTCACCATGTAAGAATCTGGCTGCCCTGTGACCTCCATAGTGGAGACACTACCTAGAGAAGGAGAGTGGCACCATGAATTCCAGCTGTTGGAAGCAGCAAATTTAGGACTGATGAATGATGCCTTTGAGATGACTCCAGCTCAGTCACCATCTGACTGCCATTGCTGTGACAAGCCCAGGTGGGAGCCATCTAGCTGAACCCACTGAACCCAAGGCCTGTGCGACACAATAAGTGATTATTATATTACATAATGTAATTAGTATCATATATCGTTTTGTGCCATTATGTTTAGGGGTGGTTTTTATATAGCAATAAATAACCATACCATCCTAATAAATAAATACTCTTTCTACTGAGTGGACCTCTGGTCCTTTTTCTCTTTGGGGAACTCTTCCACTCCCTAGATCCATGACTCCTCTGGATCTGTCCATAAATCCACTGAGTCTTCTGTCTCAGAGGTCAACCCAGCCAACAGAACATCTTCCCCCTGGATACAGTGATTGGTCCAAGTAAAGAGACCCATCATCCAGCAGAGCCAATCAGAAAACCTGGGAACTTTTATGCACATTCTAGAGAACAGAGATGTTGCCCTTTTCTCTGTATTTCCTAGTTTTGAGTTGGCATCTTTGATAAAAAGAGAAGGATAACTGGCCTTGGAACACAAATAGGATAAGAGAAATCGGCAGAGAGGTACAGATGTGGGAAGCAGAGCTTGGGAAAGCAGAGTGGGGAGGAGAGAGAGAGAGATTATGAGAGATTATTAACCTTAAGCTTGCTTGAGTTTGGTTTTTTTCACTTGCAGGAGTTCTGTCTAGTTTAACATGATTTTAGAAGAAGGGGGGAGCATTAAAAAGCAGAATCTTAACCCCGCAATCTTAACCATAAACAAATTAAAAGTTATCATTATTTATACAAACGCTATATGCCAATGCAGAAAAAATATGCAATGTGTGTTTTAATACACATATTTAATCCAACTGAAGAGAAAGTAATAGAAAGTACAAAGTTGAGGGGTCAAGGTAAAGATTGAAATTTGACTCCATAGGTATATTACTTCAGGATGCAAATCTTTCTTTAAGATCCACAACTTGATGGTTTAAAACATTTATCATAGCCGGGCGCGGTGGCTCACGCTTGTAATCCCAGCACTTAGGGAGGCTGAGACAGGAGAATCTCGAGTTCAAAGCCAGCCTCAGCAAGGGTGAGGCACTAAGCAACTCAGTGAGACCCTGTCTCTACATAAAACACAAAATAGGGCTGGGGATGTGGCTCAGTGGTTGAGTGCCCCTGAGTTCAATCCCCGGTACCAAAAAAAAAATAAAATAAAATAAAACATTTATCATCCCACAGTTTCTTTGGGTCAGATATTCAGGAGCAGCTTGGCTGGGACTGTGTCTCAGCATTTCTTAAGCTGCAATAAAGGTTTCTGACAGGCTGGGTCTCATCTGAAAATTCAAGTGGAAAGGGTTCCATTTCAATCTCACTCACGTAGTTGTCGGTAGGATTCACACCCCCTTGGGTTATGGAATGATTCTCGCTTCCTCCCTGGGCATTGGCAGGTACCTTTTGCTTCTCGCCACATAGAATGCTCTGATGGAAGCTGGCTCCCATCAAGACAAGAAAGTGAAAAGAGCGAGAGATGAGAGGAAGACAGAGGCCACGGTCATTTATAATCCAATGCAGAAGCGACTTTCTATCACTAAGAAACGAATCATGAGGTGCATTCCACTACCAAGGGATGAGGACAGAATGTCATGAATACCAGCAAGCAGAGATCACTCAGAACCACTTGAGCTCTTTAAGCATCCTGCAGGGGTAGTCCAATGTCTACAAAGGGCTTCTACCTACTCAAGGTCCAAATTTAAAACCACGAGTGGATTATGATTACATTACTGGTAGAGAAATTGATGATGATGGTAAAATCTTAGGAAACTGAAGGGAACTGTTTTCCAAAACAAAGGCAATTCTGAAACACCAATCTAGTTAGGGATTATAGACAGCAGTCTTGGAAGAAGATGAAAACTGGATGTCTTGAAGTGGCCCACTTTTTTCTTAGCTTACTGGTGAGCAATTGAGAGGTAGAATCATAAGTGGAAACCATGATGGTACTAAACCTTCTCCAAGCCCCCTGTGTGCCTGCATATGAACTTTCTGAGTTGTAACACAAAAGGTGCAACTTTATTGGTCTAAAGGACAACTGGCCTTGGGCAAAGGTCTTGGGACCCCACCTGGGCCTGCAGAAATTAGTAGCTAAGCTTCCAAGTGGAGTAGTAGATGGAACTGGAAGAGCATCATAAGTTATCTCCTCATCACCAGCCTTTGGGCCCCCTCTATTTCAAAAGAAGATTTCTGCTTGCATCTTTCTAATCACTAATTACTCCATAAGATCTTCTTTGGCTATTGTAAGCATGTTCCTCTAACTACATGAGTCCATAAAGCCAAACGACCATTCGAACAGATCCTTATTAAGCTTTAAGAAAGGGAGATCATTATTCGTATTTGGCACAAGGAAAAGAATGACATCGTTTGTATAAAAATTACTGAATGTAGAATTTTAAAAGAAGCTTTAGACCCCACAGCGCCTTATTCTAAAAACAGTTTTACATTTTTCTTTGGTTGTTTCAGAGATGTAGCTAGAGAAAAGAGCTGGATTATTTTTTTAATTTAAGTTACTATTTTTCACACATACAAGGATACATTCTAAACTGTGAACATTAGCTAGTTATTCTTGAATGAGTGTATCTATTTTCCTATCTATATAAAAAGGCAGTATTAGATTGTCCCTGGGGAACAATAGGTACTAACAAGTAGCCTGAAGATCTTTGTGTGCAGGTTTTCCATGTGAGAAGGCCAAGGTGGAGGGAGAGAATAAAATAGCAACCTAAGTGTCCTTCAATAGATGAATGGATAAAGAAAATGTGGTATATATTCAATGGAATATTACTCAGCTTTAAAGAAGAATGAAATTATGGCATTTGCCAGTAGATGGATGGAGTTGGAAAATATCATGCTAAGTGAAGTAAGCCAATCCCAAAAAACCTAAGCCTGAATGTTTTCTCTAATATGTGGATGCTAATTCACAATGGCGGGGGAGGGGCACTAGGGAAGAATAGAATTACCTTAGATTAGGTATAAGGGAGTGAAGGGAGGGGAGGGGAAAGATATGGGAACAGGAAGGCTAGTAGAATGAAACAGACGTTATTACTTTATTTATATATATGACTGCATGACCGATGTGATTCTACAATATGTACCATCAGAAAAATGAGAAATTATACCCCATCTATGTATGATATATCAAAGTGCACAAATGCATTCTACTGTCAGGTACAACTAATTAAAACAAATAGAAAATTTTAAAAAATAGCAGCAAGGAATTGGTTTTGGCAAGAAGAAAACTGGCTCAGCTTCATTCAAGTTGTACATGTACCAAGCTCACACAACACAAAACCGTAACCCACCAACTAGTTAATAAGCAGGGATATGTGAACTAACAAGATATACTGCATCCTCAGAGAGCTTTACTGCAGAACTACTTTCCACCACCAGAAAACCAACATCAATGATTATTCTTTATGGTTGATTCTGACCTTCAAAATTATAGTTAATTTTCCTTAATGTTACTTCCCAAGCTAGTTATGAACCATCTGAACACGAAGTCTAAAGCCTGGGGTTCTCCATGAGTAATGGCTTTGAAGTTCCTCTCTCTTCCTGTTTCTTCTTCCCAAAGAATGCAAGCAAGGTGGGAAGGGACCAGGGTCTCCCTTATTGTCTCACTTAGCACTGTCCATGAAAGTTATCTCAGGAGGGTAGAAGGCTGAACTAGTCCCAGCAGCTGTCAGGTCTTGTGGCTTATATCCCCAAGCTTACAGAAACTCCAAGATGGAAATTGTCCTTAAAGTCATTTTGAAGTGGTTTGCTTGAATATAGAATTTAATTGCATATAACTGTGACAGGGGACATGATTGTCCAAGGTTGGATTATTAGTCTGAATTCACAGATCCTACAAATCCAATGGGAAAGGCCTCTCCTTACCTACGTGCAGGAACCCCCACATTTTTTTTTCTGTACACTGGCTTTCTGTCTTCAAGGATGATTCTTAGTTATGACCTATGGATAACTTATATGATCAATTTTAACTGTTCTATCTAAAACCCTAGATGAGACATTGTGGTTACCTTCAAATACTCAGTTTATTTCTCCCTTGCTTGGAAGCAGACAATTTGGGGAAAGGACCACACCTCCAGGACTCCCCTAGGTGAACAGTGCTGAGGTGACCCAGTCTTCCACTTACCATGATAAGCAGCATGGTGGCTACTAGCATAGGTGCCAATATGAGAAACTAAGTTGTAATCTTAGTTCTACCTCGTGCCCTCCCTGGCCTTCACTTTCTTGTTGGTTCTTTGTAGTTATACATGACAGTAGAATTCATTTTGATATTATTATACAAGCATGGAATATATCTTATTCTAGTTAGGACCCCATTCTCATGAATGTACATGATGGTGGAATTCACTATGGTGCATCATATAAGTACATAGGAAAATAATTTCTGATTCATTCCACTGTCTTTCCTTTTCCTATCTCCTCTCCTTCCTTTCCTTACCCTTTGTCTAGTCTACTGAATATCTAGTCTTACCCTCTCTCCACTTATTGTGGGTTAGCTTTCACATATCAGTTAAAACATCTGAACTTTGTTTTGTTTTGGAGGTGGGGAGGTTGGCTTATGTCACTAAGCATGACAATCTCCATGTCCATCTATTCACTTGCAAATCTCCTAAGGTCATTCTTCTTTATGGCTGAGTAATATTCCATTGTGTATATATACCACAATTTCTTTATCCATTCTTCTGTTGAAGGGCACTTGGGTTGGTTCCATAGCTCAGCTGTTGTGGATTGAGCTGCTATAAACATTGATGTGGCCGTGTCACTGTAGTATGCTGATTTAAAATCCTTTGGATATAAACCAAGGAGTGGGACAATTGGGTCAAATGGTGTTCCATTCTTAGCCTTTTAAGGAATCACTGTACTGCTTTCCAGAGTAGTTGCACCAACTTGCAGTCCCATCAGCAATGTATGAGTGTGCCTTTCCCCTCATGTCCTTACCAGCATTTATTGTTACTTGTATTCTTGATAATTGCCATTCTGACTTGAGTGAGATGAAATCTCTCTAGTTTTAATTTGCATTTCTTCTGATCTTCCTTTTCTTCATCTCTCCTGTGGGGTAACAGTAGTACTGTCCTTAAAGACTTGTTGCAAGGGTTAAATGAGATGATCCCTGTAAAACTCAGTGCGTATAGTTCAAACCATAGTATAATAGGGATATAGCACGGCTCAGTACAAAGTCAGAAATTGATTATCTTATTGGTATTTATCTTATTGGCAAATCAGTACCAAAGCTGGGAAGAGTAAGTCCTTGAATTCAGAAACCGAAAGAACCAACCAGAAGACAGTAACTAAGTGTTAAGTATCAAATAGGAATGGGTGGGCCATTTGGCTGAGCAATGCTACAGTTCAGATCTGGACTGTCCCACAAAGGCCCCTGTGGTATAGTTTGGTCCCCAGCCCATGGCACTACATAGAGGCCGTGGGACCTTGAGGGAGTGAGGCCAGATACAAGGTCATCAGACCACTAGGGCTGTGGCCGTGAAGGGGATGTGGCACCCTGATTCCTCTTCCTTCTCTTGTTTGCTTGCTGGCCACAGGTGAAGCAGTTGATTATTGTACCTTCACCGTGATGTGCCCCCTTGACGTAGGCCAAAGCAAAAGAGCCAATGGATCACGGACTAGAATCTCCAAAGCCATGAACCCCCCCACACACACACCCCAAAAAAACTTTTCTCTTTAGAAGTTGATTATCTTAGGAATTTTTATAGTGACAAAAGCTATCTGACACAGGCAAGGACCTGGGCAATTGGCCTCTTTGTCCTCTGACGGAAGTGATATTAAGACAGGGCAAATACAAGCTCCTGGGCCAGTTGAGTTATCCTCCTCCCATTTCTAGAAGTCCAGTGAAGCCATAAACAATTATAATCCTAAGTCACGGATATTTAGAAGGATCAAGTTCAACCCTCTCATTTCCAGATAAAGGAGTGGGTAAGGTGAAACTATTTGCTCAAGGTCATGCAACTGATTTGTGGTAGAAGAAGAAAACCCACCAACCAGGCATCTGATGAGCTTCTCTTATAATACCATGAGGAAAGCCTTTGAGACCACTTTACACATGGGCAAACCTCAGTTTAAGCTTGTACCACTGAGAAGGCAAATGCAGCCCCGTGGGCTCCTTGGCATCAGCGCAAAGGATAGAAAGCAATTATTATTATGCTAAAATTTCCAAACCATTGTATCATCAAACAGAATGTATCTACATGAGAGCACCAGTCTACACAGAAAACTGAGAACCACAGAACACAAGCTGGCTGCAGGCAGAAGGGGAAGGGTGGGGTGAGGATTAAGATAAATGTTTCTAACTAAACTAGAACTAAAAGGTGCTCTTTGTCTCAAATTTAGTGTTTCGACCTTTACAACTCTCATGAGACCCAGAACACAAAGACCCATGTTTCAACTCTACAGCACTTACTAGCTTTGTGACCTGCGCAGTTACTTGAACTCTCAGGGCTCCAGATTCTGCTTCTATAAACAGAAGATAATAACACCCAACTCCCAGGGTTGGTTTCATGAGGCATTAAAGAGAAACAGTTGATGATGTGCAGCAAAATGCCTCATCTGTGGAGCTGGGCACTACCTCTCCCAATCCAGGTAGATGCAAACATATTGGTTTTCTGGAAAAGCAGGAATTATCTGTTATGCAATTAGGTCTTTCCTAATTGGGTTCTTATTCTGTTTTGTTTTAATGACTTTTCCAAATTAAATAGAGAGCAAGAAGCTGGTTCTAATTATAGGGTCACTGCAAAATGACTAAGACAGTATTTTAAGCCATCACAGCATAATTGGGAATACTTTCTGGTCTTGGGAAAGAGCCAGAGCTGCAAGTCTCCTCTCTTCTGCCTTGTGGGTCGTATTAACCAACAGAGCCCCTTTGACAGCTCTGAAGCTCTGGCCTGTGTCTAAGCTTGCCTTTCTCTGACCTTGCTAGGGTCACATCCCAGAAAACCCTATTAGCACACTGCCCAGAATTATTGAAATTTCCTCTATTTACAGTTTTGGTTCTAAGCAAGATCATCATAAATGCATTTATGGTGCTTTTGAAGAAACTCTACTGCCAGATGTTAGCGGTGGGTATAGTTGATATACTTCAGGCCCAGGGCATGGCTTTGTTGAGTTCTATAATTTGTGAAAGATTCTCTCCAAAAATTGTCATTAACTCATCTTACAAAAAAATACTGATAGAAGTTCTTTATGCTGAAAGAATCCACATGAAAATTAAAGCATACCAGTAAAGGCAACTGTGTAATTATAAAAGACAGTGTTAATACTTATTCTCCCCTCTCCTTAAAGAATTTTAAAAAGCAATTGTACAAAACGTATGTATATCATTGTACTGATCAGGCCTAATATATAAAAGTGTAGAGTATTTGATGATCACAGCACAAGGACAGTAGGAAGGAGTAAAGCTGTAACAGAGAAAGGAAATGATGCCAGATGGTAACCTGAATCCACAGAAACACAGGGAAAGAACCAGAAATGGCAAATAGGACGTTAATATAACAAACTCAATACAAATAAACTTTCTCTCCTTTCTTCTCTCTGTCTCTTTAATAAACATAAAGTTGAACAAAGCAATAATCATAAAAATGTTTATTTTCAGCCAGGTGCGGTGTCTCACATCTGTAATCCCAGCACTTAGGGAGGCTGAGACAGGAGGATCACAAGTTCAAAGCCAGCCTCCGCAACAGCGAGGAGAAGCAACTCAGTGAGACCCTGTCTCTACATAAAACACAAAATAGGGCTGGGGATGTGGCTCAGTGGTTGAGAGCCCCTGAGTTCAATCCCTGGTGTCAAAAAAAAAAAAAAAGTGTTGATTTGTTCACATATGTTGAAGTAATATGTGATATATATCACAATAATATATCACAATAATTACATAAAGGGGGAAATGTCACAGAGCTAAATAGAAGTAATGTTTCTAAAACTCACTGGAATCAGGTTTGCATAAATCTAAAGTAGATTCTGTTCATTGAAGATGTATATGGTAAGCCTTAGAGCATCTACTAATAAAATAACTTTAAAATAAAGAATAAAAAATCATTAAAGGAATTAAAATGTTTTATTAGGTAACACTCATGTAAAAGAAAGTAATAAAGGAGAAATGCAAGAACAAAAGAAAAAGACATGAGCCATATAGAAAATGAAAAGTGAAACAGCAGACATAAATCAAACTATTTAGTAATAACATTAAATGTGAATTCATTAAACAATCAAGTCAAAAGGCAGAGACTATCAAATAGCATAAAAACATGATCCAATTAAATATTTCTTTTAGAAACACACTTTAAATTCAATACCTACATAGTAAAAGAGTAGAGAAAGATATATCAGGCAAAGAGCAACAATAAAAAATTGCTATTAGATAAATAATAAAGAAAAAGATGTTTCTATAAGTAAAGAGGGGCATTTTATAATGGCAAAAGAGCCAATCACATGGGAAGATAAACATATGCATCTAAAAACAAAACTCCAAAATGCAAGAAGCGAAACTGACAGAACTGAAGGGAGAAATAAATAACACAACAGTTGTCTAAGGTTTTAATATCTCCCTTTTGGTAGTGTATGGAACAACTAGAGAGGACATCAGCGAGGAAACAGGAGACGTGAACAATCCTATAAACCAGCTAGGTCTACCAGAAGCCTACAAATCATTCCACCCATCAAGAACACAATGTAGATTCTGCTCAAGTACACATGGAACACTTCCAGAAGGACCATATCTAGCCATGAAATAATTGTCAGTAAATTTTTAAAAGATGTATATCAGACTGTGTTCACTCACCACAAAGGAATAAAATCAGAAATCAGCAACATAAATAAATTTGGGGAATTGGCGAATATATGGAAATTAAACAAGAGAGTCCTAAATAACCAATGGATCAAGGAAGAAACCACAGTGGAAATTAGAAAATACATTATGATGAAGGAAAATGGAGACACCACATACCAAAACTTATGAGATGCAGCTCCCAGAATATAGGCTCTCTGTTCACCTCACTGATTGTTTCTTTTGCTGAGAAGAGGCTTTTTAGTTTGAATCCATCCCATTTATTGATTGTTGCACTTTAGTTTGATTCCATCCCATTTTTATTTCTTGCACTTTAGGAGTCTTGTTAAGGAAGTCAGGGCCTAATCTGAAATGATGAAGATCTGGGCCTACTTTTTCCTTTATTAGGCATAGGGTCTCTGGTCTAATTCCCAGGTCCTTGATCCACTTTGAGTTGAGTTTTGTGCATGGTGAGAGATAGAGGTTAAGCTTCATTTTGCAGCATATGGATTTCCAGTTTTCCCAGCACCATTTGTTGAAGAAGCTATCTTTTCTCCAATGTATGTTTTGGGTGCCTTCGTCTAGTATGAGATAACTGTATTTATGTGGGTCTGTCTGTGTCTTCTATTCTGTCTCATTGGTCTACATGTCTATTTTGGTGCCAATACCATGCCGTTTTTGTTCCCATAGCCATGGAAGATGAAAGGATGGAAGGTCAAAAATTAAGACTTCCCAACCATTAGAATCACTGAGAGCTAAGACATGTAAGGATGGGGCTGCTGGAGTCTTCCATCCTAGCCCAGCCACCACCCAAATGGAGCTTTCTGAGGTATCCCAGCCAGCATCGTTCAGAGCAAAAGACTCGCCCAGTCAACCCGCAGAATTGTAAGAAATAACACATGGTTGTATTAAGTCACCAAGCCATAGATAACTGAAAACAGTTTTTAGGTAAAAGCTCATAAGCAGAAGAACTTCTAATATAGTAAATGTTGAGTAAATCTCAGTCTTATTTTTCTATAATGTTGAAGAGAGAAGGTGCTGATTTTTTGGTCTAGTGGCCTTCCTACTTTAATAGATGAAACTAGGCTTTGTTTAGTTAACAAGTTTGCTTAGTTTAACTTAGTTAAGTTTCTCTGGTTAAAGTTAAAGATGGTAGTTAAGATAGCCTACTAACCCAACTGTTGGCTTCTTTAATTGTCTGAAGAGATTTCAGAGTCCCACTACTAAAACCTTTTAATGATCAAATGCTTTTATCACCATTTGAAGAACCATAATTTTAATGAACACCATGATTTTATAGACGAGGCACAGAAGGAGAAAAGAAGCAGCCATGTCATAGAGAAAGTTACTGGCTGACTTCTAATCAAAGGCAGACATCTTGAATCTTATTCACTGCTTTAGCCTTAACATCTGGGTTTTTCTGAAAATAATTCCATTTTCTCCTTGCCTTTAGTGTTCTGACTGTAAAGGCCACCTAGAGAAAAAAGCAGTTAAGACATAAGACTTTGGAGCCATATTCTCTTACCAGCAGTATGACCTTAACCTTTGCCAGCAGCAGGGACCAACAATGAATCCCATACCTAATATGGCACTATTCCCCCAGGTGATTAGCCAGCTACCTGGTGACCGGTTGATTGCACTGAACTACTTCCACCATGGAAAGCGTAGCCCTTGGTCCCTACTGGAAGGGACACTTACTCCTGATACAGATCTGCCTTCCTGCATGCAATCTTTTTGCCAGAACTACCATCTGTGGACTTGCCGGATGCCTCTCCACCCTCATCTCATCCCATAGAACACTGCTCCTGATCAGGAAACTGGCTTCACACAAAGGCAGAGATGGGCCCATCCTCATGGAATTCATTGATCTTTTTTTTTTTTTTAATTTTTTTATTTTTAAAAATAGAATGCATTTCAATTCACAGTACACATAGGGAACACATTTTTTTATTTCTCTGGTTGTAAACAAGGTAGAGTCACAATATTCGTGTCTTCATACATGTGCCTAGGGTAGTGATGTCCATCTCATTCCACCATCTTTCCTACCCCCATGCCACCTCCCTTCCCTTCTCTCCTCTTTGCCTTATCCAAAGTTCCTCCATTTCTCCCATAGATCACCCCCACCCCCATTTGGATCAGCATCCACCAATCAGAGAAAACATTCGGCCTTTGGTTCTTTGGGATTGGCTTACTTCACTTAGCATGATTTTCTCCAACTCCATCCCTTTACCTGCAAATGCCATGATTTTATTCTCTTTTAATGTTGAGTAATATCCCATTGTGTGTATATACCACAGTTTATTTATCTATTCATTTATTGAAGGGCATCTAGGTTGTTTCCATAGTTTAGCAATTGTGAATTGTGCTGCTACAAACATTGACATGGCTGTAGTATGCTATTTTTAAGTCTTTAGGATATAGACCTAGGAGTGGGCTAACTGGGTCAAATGGTGGTTCCATTCCAAGTTTTCTAAGGAATCTCCATACTGCTTTCCAGATTGGTTGCACCAATTTGCAGTCCCACCAGTAATGTTTGAATGTGCCTTTTTCCTCACCGACACTTATTGTTGCTTATATTCTTGATAACTGCCATTCTGACTGGAGTGAGATAAAATCTCAGCTTTGATTTGCATTTCTCTAATTACTAGAGATGTTGAACAATTTTTCACATATTTGTTGATCCATTGTATTTCCTTTGAGAAGTGTCTGTTTAGCTCCTTAGCCCATCTATTGATTGGGTTGTTTGGTTTTTGGTGTAAAGTTTTTTGAGTTATTTATATATCCTGGAGAACAGTGCTCTATCTGATGAGCGTGTGGCAAAAATTTGCTCCCAAAATGTAGGCTCTCTCTTCACCTCATTGATTATTTTGCTGAGAAGAGGCTTTTTAATTTGAATCCATCCCATTTATTGATTCTTGATTTTATTTCTTGCACTCTAGGAGTCTTGTTAAGGAAGTCAGGGCCTAATCTGAAATGATGAAGATTTTGACCTACTTTCTCCTCAATTAGCCGCAGGGTCTCTGGTCTAATTCCTAGGTCCTCAATCCACTTTGAGTTGAGTTTTGTGCATGGTGAGAGATAGGGGTTCAGTTTCATTTTGCTGCATATGGATTTCCAGTTTTCCCAGCACCATTTGTTGAAGAGGCTGTCTTTTCTCCAATATATGTTTTAGGTGCCTTTGTCTAGTATGAGACAACTGTATTTATGTAAGTTTGTCTCTGTGTCTTCTATTTTGTACCATTGGTCTACATATCTCTTTTGGTGCCAATACCATGCCATTTTTGTTATTATAGCTTTGTAGTATAGTTTAAGGTCTAGTACTGTGATGCCTCCTGATTCACTCTTTTTTGCTAAAGATTGCTTTGGCTATTCTGGGTCTCTTATTTTTCCAAATTAATTTCATGATCACTTTTTCTATTTCTATAAGGAATGACATTGGGATTTTAATTGCAATCACATTGAATCTGCATAGCGCTTTGGTAGTATGGCCATTTTGACAATATTGATTCTGCCTATCCAAGAACATGGGAGATCTTTCCATCTTGTAAGGTCTTCTTCAATTTCTTTTTCCAGTGTTCTGTATTTTTCATTTTAGAGATCTTTCAACTCTCTTGTTAGAATGATTCCCAAGTATTTTATTTTATTTTTTTGAAGCTATTGTGAATGGGTTAATTTTTCTAGTTTCTTTTTCAGAGGATTCATCAGTGATGTATAGAAATGCATTTGATTTATGGGTATTGATTTTATATTCTGCTACTTTGCTGAATTCATTCATTAAATCTAGACGTTTTCTGGTGGAATTTTTTGGATCCTCTAAGTAAAGAATCATGTCATTGGCAAATAATGATAGTTAAGAGTTCTTCTTTTACTATACCTATCCCTTTAATTTCTTTTGTTTGTCTAATTGCTCTGGCTAGAGTTTCAAGGACTATGTTGAATAGAAGTGAGGAAAGAGGGCATCCCTGTCTTGTTCCCATTTTTAAAAGAAATGCTCCCAATTTTTCTCTATTTAGGATGATGTTGGCCTTAGGTTTAACATAGATAGCTTTTACAATGTTGAGCTATGTTCCTACTATCCCTAGTTTTGTAGAGTTTTGAACATAAAAGGTGCTGTATTTTGTCAAATGTTTTCTTTGAATCAATTGAAAAAATCGTATGATTCTTATCTTTAATTCTATTGATGTGATGAATTACATTTATTGATTTCTGTATGTTGAACCCCTCTTGATCATGGTGCACTATATTTTTTACTATGTTTTTGTATGCTATTTGCCAAAATTTTATTTAGAATTTTTTTGCATCTATGTTCATCAGGGATATTGCTCTGAATTTTCTTTCTTTGATGTGTCTCTGTCTAGTTTTGGTATCAGAGTTATACTAACCTCGTACAATGAGTTTGGAAGGGTTCTCCCCTTTTCTATTTCATGGAATAATTTGAGGAGTATTGGTATTAACTCTTCTTTGTAGGTCTTGTAGAACTCAGCTGAGAATCCATCTGGTCCTGAGCTTTTCTTGGTAGATTTTTGGTGGAGTCTTCTATTTCTTTGCTTGAAAATTGATCTGTTTAAGTCATGTATGTCCTCCCGGCTCAGTTTGGGTAGGTCATATGTCTCTAGAAATTTGTCAGTGTCTTTGGGGTTTTCTATTTTACTGGAGTATAAATTTTCAAAATAGTTTCTAATTATCCTATGTATTTCAATAGTGTCTGTCATGATATCTCTGTTTTCAGCATGAATTTTAGTAATTTGGGTTTTCTCTTTCTTTTTGTTAGGGTGGCTAAAGGTTTGTTGACTTTATTTATTTTTTCAAAGAACCAGCTTTTTGTTTTGTCAATTTTTTGAATTGTTTCTTTTGTTTCAATTTCATTGATTTCAGCCCTGATTTTAATTATTTCCAGTTTTCTACTTCTTTTGGTGTTGGTTTGTTCCTCTTTTTCTAGGGCTTTGAGATGTAGTATCAGGCTGTTTATTTGTTGATTTTTTTCTTCTTTTAATGAATAAGCTTAATGCAATGAACTTTCCTTTTAGCACTGCCTTCATAGTGTCCCAGAGATTTTGATATGTTGTATTGGAGTTCTCATTTACCTCTAAGAATTTTTTTTATCTCCTCCCTGATGTCTTCTGTTATCCATGCATCATTCAATAGTGTATTATTGAATCTCCAGGTGTTAGATTAGCTTCTATTTTTTAATCTGTCATTGATTTCTAATTTCATTCCATTATAGTCAGATAGAATGCAGGGTAGTATCTCTATTTTTTTTGTATTTGCTAAAACTAGCTTTGTGGCATAGCATATGTTCTACTTTGGAGAAGGATCCATGTGCTGGTGAGAAAAAAGTGTATTCACTTATTGATGAATAGAATATTCTATATATGTCTGTTAAGTCTAAATTATTGTTAAGTTCTATAGTTTCCTTGTTTAGTTTTTGTTTAGAAGATCTATCCAGTGGTGAGAGAGGTGTGTTAAAGTCACCCAGTGTTACTGTGTTGTAGTCTATTTGATTCTTGAAGTTGAGAAGGGTTTGATATACATAATTGCCCCATTGTTTGGAGCATAGATATTTAATATTGTTATGTCTTGTTGATGTACGATTCCCTTGAACAATATGAAATTGTCTTCTTTATCCCTTTTCACTAACTTTGGTTTGAAGTCCACTTTATCTGTTATGAAAATGGAAACCCCTACTTGTTTATGCAGTCCATGTGAGTGATACATTTTTTCCCATCCTTTCACCTTCAGTCTGTGGATGTCTTTTTCTGTGAGATGAGTCTCTGAAGGCAGCATACTATTGGGTCTTTTTTAAAATTCATTCTGACAGTCTATGTCTTTTAATTGATAAGTTTAGGCCATTCACATTCAGGGTTATTATGGAAACTTGGTTTGTATTCCCAGTGATTTTGGTTTATTTTTGATTTTTTAACTTGACAAGGTTTCTCCTTTGATTGGCTTTTCCTTTAGTGTAGTTCCTCCTTTTGCAGATTTTGATTATTGTTTTTCAGTTCCTACTCATGGAATATTTGCCAAGAATATTCTGTAGTGCAGGCTTTCTTGCTATAAATTCTTTTAACTTTTGTTTATCTTGGAATGTTTTTATTTCATCATCAAATCTAAAGCTTAATTTTGCTGGATATAAGATTCTTGATTGGCATACATTGTCTTTCAGAGCTTGGTATATGTTATTCCAGGATCTTCTAGCTTTAAGGATCTGCAGATATATGTAATCTGCATATGTATATGTAATCTGATTCCTTCTCTTGTGGCTTTTAAAATTCTATCCTTATTCTGTGTGCTAGGCATTTTTATCATAATGTGCCTTGGTATAGATCTGTTGTGATTTTGTACATTTGGTGTCCTGTAAGCCTCTTATATTTGATTTTCCAATTCATTATTCATGTTTGGAAAATTTTCTGATATTATTTTATTGAATAGATTGATCATTCCTTTGGTTTGAATTGTATGCCTTCCTCTATCCCAATAATTCTTGAATTTGATCTTTTTATGTTATCCCATAATTCTTGGATGTTCTGCTCATGGTTTCTTACCATCTTCACTGTGTGGCCAACTTTGTTTTCAAGATTATATATTTTGTCTTCATTGTTTGAGATTCTGTCTTTCAAGTGACCTAATCTGTTGGTGATGCTTTCTATCAAGTTTTTAATTTGGCTTATTGTTTCTTTAATTTCAAAGATTTCTCTTTTTTTTTTTTTCCAGAATCTCTATCTCCTTATTGAAGTAATCTTTCACTTCCTGTATTTGCGTATGTATCTCTTTATGGAAATGATCTTTTGCTGCCTGTGTTTGCTCTCTTATATCATCCTTTAATTCACAGAACATTTTAATTATGTACATCCTGAACTCCTTTTCTGACATTTCTTCTGCTGTGCTGGTCTTGGATTCTAATAATGTAGCATCTTGGTTTGTTTGGGGCACTTTCTTCCCTTGTTCTTTCATGGTGTTCATGTGTCTTCCCATCTAGCACTGTGGGTCCAAGATGTTACAGTTTTTAACCTATAAGTTCATAGTTTTCCTGCAGGGTTCTAATACCTCTCCTTTATGGGGGAGATCAATATTAACAGATCCCAATATAAACAATATACAGCCTTAAACCAAATAGATCCAAATAAGATGTTTACAAGTTTTGTCACAATATACAAAAATGGTGAGTTCAAATATTATCTACAATATAAACAGTAGCTTTGCAAAAGGGTCTAGTTTCTGATGGTTAACAAAGAGAGAACAGAGGGTGGGGTGTAGGATGAGATGTTAAGGAGGTAGTAAGTGAAGATGTAGAGTTATTAGATCTTAGAAAGTGTGAAAGAGCAATCAAAAGAAGTTAGCTAGTAGCAGGAGAAAAGAGAGAAAGATATTTGGGGAAGACAGGTAAGTAAGCAGAAAATAGAGTACAAAAAACAAACAAACATAAAATTAAGAAAAATTAAAAATGTAAAAATAGAAGACAAAAGAATATACAACACAACTGTAATACCCTAATCAGATATCCCAGTCCTCAGTAGCCTAATGCATGAAAAATGCTTGGTTTCACAAATGTTGGGGATGTGAGGGCAGGAAAAGAGAGAGAGAGAAAAGAAGAAAACGAGGAAGGAAAAAAAGATAATAGAAAAAAAATCTTAAGGTAATTTAAAGGATTGTTTCTGTTGGAGTTCAGTATCTTCCCTTCTCATCCAGTGGATGGGGTTGTCTGTTGCTTTCTGGTAACTCCACCCTCAGGATGGTGAAGGTTATCAGGGCAGGAGGTGGAACTCCTGGAGGTTGGGTATAGCACTTGCCTATCCCCATGGGAAGACTGCATCCCAAGGATCTCCTTTGGGGCCCACTGGTGTGATATGGGTGCCTGCTCTTATCTCCTTATATCACCTATAAACCTCACAATTCCTGGTCTCTAATTTAGTCTCTAAACTGTATCTCACTCACCCCCTCCCTTTCTACTTCCCATTCAGGAACCTCTCTCTCTGGAGGTCTTGTGGGCTGCATTCTGGGGCCCGCACACCTGACACCAAGAGCTGTTTCGTGTCGGGCAGAGCAGGACCAGGCTTTGCAAGCTACTAACCCGCTAAGTAGCTGCAAGTTCTGTGCCAGGTTAGTGGCTGCAGGGGAGAGGGGCAAGTTGGGGGACTATAGGTACCTTGAAATTGCTTCTAGGCCCGAGCCAGTGTCCCAAGCTGAGAGTTGCCCCAATTAAAGATGGTGATGGTGGTAGCAAGGATAATCCAAGATGACAACAAAGATGCCCCAAGATGGAGGCATCTGCTTTCAGAGATGGGGTGTCCGAGCAGGCCGAGTGGTGGCTTTGGGAAAAGTGTTTGAAGATGCAGCTCTGTGGCGTGCAGTGTTGCAACGGGCAGCTGTCTCCAGACCTTGTCTGGTGCCCCTTGGTGCAGGTTACTGTGTGAAGGGGACTATGGCCGAGGTTGTAGTGTCTCAAAATGGAGGTGACTAGAGGAGCCCCATACTAGTAGATGGGGGTCCATATGGAAGCAGCAGCTGGGGGTCCTGTACAGGAGTGGGGGCTGAGGGTGCTGTGTGGGTGGACAGGCAGGGGTCCTGCACGGTGTGTGGGTGCACATGCCAGGGTCCTGCATGGGAGCGGGTCCTGTGTGGGCCAGCGGTCAGGGTCCTGCATATATGCTGAGGCCAGGAGACCCTTGTGGGCATGGGCCAGGATTCCTGTGCAGGAGCAGCTGTTGAGGGTCCTCTAATGACTTGCAGAGAAACAGTATTCCCACTGCTTGAATCCCAGGTCATGGAGCGACAAGGAATGCTGCCTCCCTCTAGGCCGCCATCTTGGATCACTAATCCGAATTCACTGATCTTCCTGATGGTTCCATACCATCCTGAAACAATCAGCCAGATAGAATGATGAAATGGCCTTTTGGAAACCCAGTTACAATGCTAGTTAAATGGGAAACACCTTGAAATGCTGGAGCAAAACATTCCAGCACATTGTATATGCCCAGAACCAGCCTGATGCTTTCTCCATAGCCAGGATTCATGGGTCCAGGAATTGAAAGGTGTTCTCTAGAGAATACAACTATAACCCACCAGCAAAAATGTTGCTTCCTGTCCCTGCAACATTATTCTTCACTAGTGTAGAGGTCTTAGTTCCAAAGACAGGAATACTTTCACCAAGAGAAAGACAAATTATTCCACTGACATAGAAATTAAGACTGCCACTCAGCCACTTGGGTTTCTAATGTCTCTCGATCAACAGGCAAAGAAGAGAATTATTACACTGGCTGGGGTGATTAATCCTGATTTCTAAGGAGAAATTGGACTATTACTTCACTACTGGAACAAAGGAGGTTCCTTGGGGCCTGTCTTAGAACTACCATGCCCCATCATTAAAGTCAATAGAAAACTTTAACAGCTCAATTCGGGCAAGGTAGCTAAATTGTCAGATTATTTAGGATTAAAGGTTTGAGTCACCTCATCAGGTACAGAAACATGACCAACTAAGGTGCTTATTAAGGGCAAATGGAATATGGAATGGGTAATGGGAAAAAGTCATTACCAATACCAACTATAACTATCTAGTTACAGACAGGACTGTATTATGAGTATTTTTTCATTTTATGATGGATATGTAATGCATGCATGCCTTTGTGTCCAGATGTAAACACACACACACACACACACACACACACACACACATCTTTTCTTCCTTCTTCCACTGTCTTACCATATAATGTAAGATGGATTGCTTTGCCTTACACTATTTAAGTGTTAAGTTTATAGCATATAATTTACAATACACGATATCAAAGAGAGGAGTGGATAGCATTCAAGGACTCTGCATCCTCTTCTGGGGAAAGGGTTAGTGGATTTTCAGCTGTATACAGGACATTTATATCATGTTGGACAGAGACATGACCTTGTTATTCATTACCTTTATTTGTAGCTCAAGCAAGACTTGAGGAGATGGATGCTGGGTTGCCAAAGGGTGGACTGTGGTGGTTAATTTTATGTGACAAACTATCTAAGCTGTGGCACCCCGTTTTGGGTCAGATACCAGTCTAGACGTTGTTAAGGTCCTTTTTATGTGTGATTGACATAAATCAGTAGGCTTTGATTAAAACACACTACTCTCCATGATGTCAATGGTCCTCACCCAATTAAAGTCCTTAAGAGAAAAACACCAAAGTTCACTGAGGAAGAAGGAATTCTGCCTTTACACTCAGGATGAGAGACTACCTCTTCTCTGGGTCTCTAGCCTGGCAGTCAGCCCTGGGACCTCAGATTTGACAGCTCTCACAATGGCATGAGCTAATTCCATAAGATCAATCGATCTCCCTCTCCCTTCCTACACACACACACATACACACACACACACACACACACACACACACACACAATTTGTTCTGTTTCTCTGAGGAATCCAAATACAGTATTTAACCTTTCTATGCTTCAGATGTATTTTGTGTGAAATAAAGACAACACTGGCACTTGTGATGTTCTGTGGGGGTTATATGAGTTAATTCATACCAACTGTTTTCAAAGGACTCAACATAAGCACATGCTGTTACATTATTACTATATAACTCAGGCCACATTTTAAGTATCTTTATAAAACATCTCAACTGACTTTTACAATATGACATTGATGTCTGTTCATGAAACTCTTCAAAATGCATTATAGGTATCAATCCCCCTCTGCTATGATGTAAGACCTCAGGGACAAAACTGTGCTTTGTTCATCTTTACATGTCCAGAGCACAAGGGAGGCTTAGCAAAGAGCAGACACTCAATCATTCAGTAGTTTTTTGTTTTGGGGTTTTTTTTTTTTTTTGGTACCGGTGGTTGAACTCAGGGGCACTCGACCACTGAGCCACATCCCCAGCCCTATTTTGTGTTTTATGTAGAGACAGGGTCTCACTGAGTTGCTTAGCACCTCGCCATTGCTGAGGCTGGCTTTGAACTCGCGATCCTCCTGCCTCAGCCTCCCTAAGTGCTGGGATTACAGGCGTACGCCACCGCGCCTGGCTACTCAATAGTTTTTGAGTGAATAAATGAATGAATTTCAACTTCTGCCTTATGGACAGATACAGAAGTCAGCTCTTAACTCATGTCACATTAGTTAGATCAATTCTCAGTCAGTGTCACTGATGGCTAAACTTTGGTATTACTAAATGAGAAAGAAAGAATGAAAGGTAATTATTTTAATCATGAATCACTTATCATAGGATCCAGGAATATCTTTTTTTTTTTTTTTTTTTTTTTAGTACCGGGGATTGAACTCAGGGGCACTCAACCACTGAGTCACATCCCCAGCCCTATTTTGTGTTTTATGTAGAGACAGGGTCTCACTGAGTTGCTTAGCGCCTCACCATTGTTGAGGCTGGCTTTGAACTCGCGATCCTCCTGCCTCAGCCTCCCAAAATGCTGAGATTACAGGCTTGAGCCACCGTGCCCGGCTTATCTTATAGTTCTTTAGCTAATATGTGTTAGCAAAAAATTCCAATAAAGGGCTGGGATCGTAGCTCAGCGGTAGAGCGCTTGCCTTGCATGCGTGAGGCCCTGGGTTCGATCCTCAGCACCACATACAAAAGAATAAAATAAAGACATTGTGTCCATCAACAACTAAAAAAATATTTAAAAAAAAAATTCCAACAAAGGTCCTAAGCATAACCAAAAACTCAATAGGTTTTCCAAAGCCAGTTACTATACTGTAAGTTAGACAACTTACAGGCTGAAGGTGCTAAAGAACTATCCTCATAACATGCTTTCAAGAAACCAAGCAGCTCCAAGACTTCATTGATTTGTCAAAACCAGAGAAGCCAGAAAGAAGCCAGAGGCCAGTCTATCATTGTTCATCAACTTGATGGCTGTGGAATCAGCTCAGTGGCCACTTGACTGACTACTTCACTATAGCTGGTTTACCTATTCTTACAGTTTGTTCTGCCTGACAATTTTAGCATACTTGCTGAATTGGTGCAAACCAGAAGACAAGCAACACATCTAGAATGATCAACTTAATAGTTCCAATGGCTAAGTAGAGTCAATTGCTGGGAT
Source organism: Geosciurus inauris (assembly GCA_004024805.1). NCBI lineage: Eukaryota > Metazoa > Chordata > Mammalia > Rodentia > Sciuridae > Geosciurus > Geosciurus inauris. Next base: position 61,630 of record PVHX01002297.1, read on the forward strand.
TTCAACAGAAATAGCCTTTTAATGATCATAATCATTAATAATAATAATGACAGGTAATTTTCTAACCAGCAAGAGTGGAGTCACTCAATACTTGAAATTGATACATATGCTCCATCAGGATTATAGGATCAACTTTGTAGCTGCTTGGGTCTGCAGCACACTGTCACACTGAGGGTATGAACTGGAAGATTCTTAAATTTGGTTCATAACAAGCAATAGAATTCCAGAGTCCCAAAAGGTCGGAGCCTATGAAGTCATTTCATTTCATCTCTTTTAAAGAGCTTGAGATGCATAAACATACAGTCAAGTTGAGAACTATAAATTACAAGGTATATACATCATCCATTAGAAAACTACAAATAAACAGAGGGAGGGCCAGTAAAGTACAGGAAGGGGAACAGAGGCAGGAGGAAAAGGAGAGAGGAAGGAAGTACTGGATACGGAAATGCATTGATGATTAGGTCAAAATGAACCCCACTCTTATATATAACTATAATGCACTAATAAGTAAACAAATAGATAAAAAAATACTTTAAAAATAAAAAAGGCTTTAACTTGCTCTCTTGGCCACCATGACAATATGCCTTAGCTTACTGTTTTAGTCAGCTTTTTCACTGCTATTACTAAAGGATCTGACCAGAACAATTGTAAGGAGGAAAACTTTATTTGAGGGCTCACAGTTTCAGAGGTCTTAGTCCATAGAAGGCTGGCTCCATTTCTCAGGGCTCGAGATGAGGCTGAACATCATGGCAGAGTGTGTGGCAGAGGGAAGCAGCTCACATGGTGGTGATCAAGAAGCGGAGAGAGACTCTACTCGCCAGATACAAAATATATACCCAAAGCCACGCCCCACTACTTTATTTTTTTATTTTTATTTTTTAAATATTTTTTGAATGTTTTTTTTTATTTTTTAGTTGTAGGTGACAGAATATCTGTATTTTATTTTTATGTGGTGCTGAGGATCGAACCCAGTGCCTTATGCGTGCTAGGCGAGCACGCCACCACTGTGCCATAATCCCAGCCCCATGCCCCACTACTTTAGTTACCACTCAGTTAATCCCTATCCGGGGATTAGATCACTGAATGGGTTAAAACTCTCACAACCCAGTCATTTCTCCTCCTAACCTTCCTGCATTTTCACACACACAAGCTTGCGACACCTCTTCTAAACCATAACACCTACTCTGGGGGCTGATAGAGAAACACAGTCCAGATATGGCCTACCCACCTGGCAGCCCACTCCACCAGATTTGCAAGTGAGACCATCCTGGTCAGCTCTCAGCGAAGATACCAGATGACCATAAAAAAATAAGCAACCTCAAGTGCAATCTGCTAAGCCTGGGCCATATCTGCAGAAGCACTCACCAGTACTTAGACGTATGAGAAATCATAAACACTATTTCAAGCCACTAGATTTGAGTGTGGTTGGTTATGCATTCGTAGATAAGCGACAGTGGACAAAACCTAATAATCCTTTTCTACAATGTTATAATTTTATAAGCATATATTGCTTTCTTTTAATCAGAAAGCAAGATAAAGATTTTTTAAAAATATCTAACCCTTTAAAGAAAATAAAACAACAATTCCAAGTGTAAACAAATTAGCTTATAGAACCCTGAGACCCTTTGGTGTGTTTTTAGTTGCAGAAGTGCCCGGATCTAGGAATGACATCATGTTTGCCTAGAATATATCTTGCTCTCTTCATGCTTCTCTGTTCTTCTTGATTTGGCTTCATTCTCAGGCACATTCCCCAGCAGTATTCAAATGGCCATCAACAGGGTTACAGACCTCCGATGTGAATGAGAAGACTTTTTTCCTAAAAATTCCACCAAAGTCGGAGGACTCACCCTGATTGGCCTGGTGTGGATCACAGACCCACCTCTCACTGGATTGCTGTTGTTCTGATGACCCAGGCTGACTCACATACTGGTGCCTACATCGGGGATGTTGTGCTGTATGGAGAAAGTCACTCAAATGAAAAACGGGGATGTGTTACTCTAATAAAGGGGAAGTGAGAATTGTGGGTAGGGTGGCAAGTGAATTGAGGCTCACAACACACAAGAGAACATAGCCAGTAAGCAGCCAAATTGGAGTGACGCCTAGGTTTCTGGACTCTCGGCAGAATGAATGAATGGCATCTCCCATGTTGATATGATCCTGTACATCCATCTCCATCCTCACACTTTTCCTCACCTGGCAAGCAATGTAAAGAAATATGAAATATTCTGAGGCTATCCAACCTCATGGCAAAATACTCTTCTTCCACAAATTAAAGTGAAGAAGCCACAGCCCCTTACTGGGCAGCCATAAAGCTCAACTGCCATGTGCTTCCTGCTCTATGCTTTATCTCTTCTGTAACTGCACCAATATATAAATAAAAAATAAAGGCATGAAAAAAAACAAGGTTACTGCTTAATTACCATTTCACAATCCATCTGTTTGGCAAACCTTCCCAGATAAAGTTAAAAAACAACTTCGTATCACAAAAGGATAGAGAGGCCATTGTTTGATACATGGGATAAACTGAGTCTGTGAACATAAAAGACAGCTTTCAACTAGATTTTTACTATACTCAAATAACCTTCGTGTCTTTCTCCCACAGTTGCAAAATATTTATATGTTATCACATATGCCAAAACCTCTCACAGCAAAGCCTCCTGTCTCCCTTTAAAGAAAAATAAGACCCAGAGAGAGAAAGCAACAGGCTTTTTGGACTTCCAGCAGAATGAACGAATGTACATCTGCTCTGATGATCCAGTACTGGAAAGGATTCTGAGCCACGGAGCAGGAGGTAGAGACACTTTTCTTCTACACACTTGACACCATACAGACAAAGGTCGTATGTATGAGACAATATCTGGTGCTCTCATCGTCTCCTCTTACCGTTTATCTGGCCAGTGATCATGGACGGCCATGCGGCATTGCCTCCGTGGTTATTTTGAACTGAGCATTTAATCCTTGTACTTTTCTCAGGTTTTCCATGGTTCCCAACATGCTCTCACAGCTTGGGGGCAGGCACTCTCTATTTAGGCAGTGAAAGACAGTAGATTGCTCCCTGTGCCTCTCCAGTCAACTGCTGGTAACTGGCTGAAGTTGAGGGTACTTGATACTAGGGTCCTGTGGAGAAAAAGCATCAGAGTCCATGGTAATATCTGCCATGGATCTCAAGTGACAAAGGAGCAGGCGACCTCAGATCTGCCAGGCACTTGCCATAATCGCAATCCCAACCCCAGCCCCCCTTATTATTCGACCCCAGAGCTTCGTGTCCTTAGTGAAACATTGATGTGTGTTCTGTGTCATGGATTCCCTTTGAAGGAATAGTGATAACCGGAAGTTAGGTCCACATCTAGTGTATGTGCTGGTATTTTTTAAAAAACCAATTCATTTTATTTTCTGATTTATTCTCTGTATAGTAAATTTAGAAAATAAAAGGGAAAGGCAATAGTATCTGGAAATAAGAATGACTGCCATTGTGTCACCCCGAGATAAGTGCTGATGGTCTATTTGGAGTATTTCCTGCTAGCTAATTTCTTCTTCTGTTTTAGGTTTTCATCCCCAAATTTTATTCACACCAGTATGTATTTAATGGTTTTTCATCATTTAGCACTGCATTTTGAATATTTTAAATGTCATCATTCTTCATCCCAAATGTGTTTACTCTAAATAATATTCTTTTAGGTGGATTTCCATGTGTTGATTTGCAACTTGAGGTTTATTTGTAGTAAAGTGTATTGGTTTTGATGATTTAGATAATGACTTGTAACTTTCCTAACAGCAGTGAGAATTCTCACCAAATCATTATGTCAAATAAAACACTCTCGGAGGTTCTGCTTCTAGTCTGGTGAAATGCTCTTGAATTTACATTCAGGCAAGAGAAGAGTCTGCTGTTGGAAAACAAATGGTCTTATAAAAAGAGAAGAAGAAGAAGTATGTATTGGAATATGATCTGGAAGCAAATTGCATTTTTGGTTCCTGACTGAGTTAAGAATTTGCACTAAAGCCAGCTGATAATCTGCCCCAGCTCCCTCAAAACACACCTTTAGTTAGCTTTAGTGCCTCTAGAAAGCAAGAGTCACTGTTATTCACAGAGAACTTCCTCCTGACCTCATAGCAGGTAATGTGGTTTTCACATTTCACCAAGGGAACATCCCACAGCAGATGCCTGCTTAGAAGAAGGTGGAGGAGAAAGAACAGAGAGTTCTGGAACATTCTACCAATTATCCAAGGCCAGTTCCTCATCTGCAGAGGATCAGAGCTGTAGGAATCCCCTTGGCTTTAGATGGGAGGAGAGGAATCCTTAATTTTCATAGACTTAGAAAGAAAATTTAAACCCATGTTTTAAAGTTATTTAATGTTAATCTACATTAGCAGTTCTGAGATTTAACTTTGCAAAATAATTACCTGGTTGTTTGCTGAAAATTTAGGCCTTACCCCGGACCTACTAAATCAGAATCATGGAAAAGAAGGAAGGGTAAAATTAGAAATATATATACATATATATTCTTTATATTTTTATTTTTTTTACTTTCCCAGATGCTTCTAATGCCACCTAAGGGAAAACACTATCTCAAAGCAGTTGGAATTGAAAATCTTCAAATAGTAACCTGTTATTTGAGCCATATGATTTGAGGTGAAGCCAAAGAAATTGAATTTAATATCTTGATGAAATCAAGGTGTTTTCCCCCTCAAGCCATTAACATTGTGCTCAGCTATAGCCTCGGCAATGGTTTGCAATTCTCACTGTCAAACCATGGGCTCTGATAGCTGGTCCTCCATACACACTCCAGAAATTTCTACAATGTCCTCAGCAGCCAAATGGCACATCTAGCAAACGAGAAACCACCAAGGTTACCATAATGTTGTTTCAGTTTCAGCCAAGAGCAAAGAAGACTGACATTCTAGGACCAAATGACTTTACAATGTGAAAATACACTACGTCTGGATCACATTTAGAAATACTTAAGACGAGTCAAGGACACTCATCTGCTCCTCTGTCCTCAAAGTTCCTATCTGGGCATTGGTTTTCTAGGGAAGAAAAGTGTACTGCACAGCCCTTCCTGAAGAAAATCATGATGAGGACAACATAATTTATTCTAAAAAAATAAGAAGGGAAGAATATGAGACACTGCATAATCAACAGCTAGATTGTGAAGGCAGGAATTTGGTGAGATTTGGTCTATATAATTACATTAGCCTTGCAGATGGTAGCTTGTTTGCAGTTGAGGAGTTTCTCCTGATCTCTATTTTAAATGTCTCATTATAATACCATCTTCGAAGCCTGGATGGGTAACCATTTTTGTTGGCTAATATATCTAGGGAACTTTTTGGAAAGCTTGATTTGAGCCATAAATCAGTTAGAACTTTCAACATAAAATCCATTTAAAGAAGCAATTATAATTCACCCTCTTTTTCTGCCTGTACTAAGATAATTGTTCACCCTAGCAATTCAATTGTGAATTGTCCCACAGACATCACTTTCAAAATAGTTGTCACATATAGGAGAGAAGAGACTTTGATCAGCATTATTTCAGTGTGTCATTTTAGAATAGAATTTTCATTTTGATGTAATGGGAACATTAGTATTTAGAAAATAAACTACTCAACACTGCTGTGAATATATTCTAACATTAAATATAACTTTAGAGTATTTTGATTACCAAAAAAAAAAAAAAAAGAATTTTTATTCCAGTTACTCCACCAGAAAAGGTCCCCATTAACATCTTGGTATATTAACTTCCAAATATTTTCCCAAATATATCACATTCATGCACATGCACACATACTTATATTACCTGTATAACAAAAATTTTAAACTAAATATTATTAAAGTATACATTCATACATGTTTATAAATAAGGAACCATGCTATACCTAACATTCTGTAATCTGCTTATCTTACTCTACATGGGAACATTTTTCCCATATCAAAAACAGCCGGGCGCGGTGGCACACACCTGTAATCCCAGCACTTAGGGAGGCTGAGACAGGAGAATCGCGGGTTCAAAGCCAGCCTCAGCAACCGCGAGGCGCTAAGCAACTCAGTGAGACCCTGTCTCTACATAAAACACAAAATAGCGCTGGGAATGTGGCTCAGTGGTCGAGTGCCCCTGAATTCAATCCCTGGTACCAAAAAAAAAAAAAAAAATCATCTACAATGTTATTTTTTTTAATATT